>CANNZV010000968.1:0-194213 GCA_947561585.1 Caprella mutica
ATATAAAATCAGGAGAATTTGCAAATACTCTTTTCCATATTTTATATCGAAATAAATATTAGAGTACTTAAAAATAGCATGAGTATTGTCACTGACTGGTGTTAGTTGACTTTGTTCATGGAGCCACTTCTCTTTCTTACTGTTTCTTCCAGTCCCTTGTATTTAATTATCTATTGACGTCAGCGATTTGGCCCTTGGTTTTGAAACAGACGCTGAACCTCTACTAAAATTATTTATTAAAAATTATTTTACATCAATTTTGTCTACGGGTTAATTTCATCAAATTTACAATACTTTGATAAACCTATTTCTAATCTTGACTCTGACATTAAAACGAACAAGAGACTTCAAAGTAGTAGACATTAGACTTTATAAGAGTTTACATAAACACCCCATTGAGTTTTCGAGACCGAGATTTGGCTTATCTAATTTAACTTGGTGAGTTAATCCCTAACTTTGAATATTGGCTACAGCAGATTAAAGAACAATGGCTGCCAAACTAATGATAAAAGATTAACAATTTGGTAGTCTATTTTATTTAATTTGTCGATACATGAAAGTGGTTTTGGTAACCAAATAGTAACCAATTGATAACCAAATGACTATCAAATGGCACCCAATTAATTTCGAGTATATTACGAAAAAAATTGTAATATAATTTTTTTATTATTAGGATTTTTCTCAAATGAATTATTTCATTAATTCATATTTTGAACAAATCATAATGCAGTATTGACTGATTTCACACAGTCAATTAATTTGCGATTTCTTTAAATCATTTTTTCACGAATTTTATCAATTTTGGTCAGCTTAAAAGTTCAGTTTACTTTTCGGTAAATTTCCATTCGATTTTGTTTGTTAATTGAAACGAAAATAGGAAATCAGGTTAGTTATTTTTACTGTCAGTGGAAATTGATGGAGATTTTTATGTGATTACTGATTGCGAATTGAATTCTGGCGGTGACGCGTGTTTTGATGAGGTGAAATGGTGATAAAGATGTGGAGAAATGGTGATGAAGATGGGGAGAAATTTTGATGAAGATGAGGAGAAATGGTGATGAAGATGGGAAGAAATGGTGATAAAGATGAGGAGAAATGGTGATGAAGATGAGGAGAAATGGTGATGAAGATGAGGCGAAATGGTGATAAAGATGGGGAGAAATGGTGATAAAGATGGGGAGAAATGGTTATGAGGATGAGGAGAAATGGTGATAAAGATGAGGAGAAATGGTGATAGAGATGGGGAGAAATGGTGATAAAGATGAGGAGAAATGGTGATAAAGATGATGAGAAATGGTGATGAAGATGAGGATAAATGGTGATAAAGATGAGGAGAAATGGTGATAAAGATAGGGCGAATTGGTGATAAAGATGGTAAGAATTGGTATTAAAGATGGGGAGAAATGGTGATGAAGATGGTAAGAATTGGTATTAAAGATGGGGAGAAATGGTGAGAAAGATGAAGAGAAATGGTGATAAAGATGGGGAGAAATGGTGATAAAGAAGAGGGGAATTGGTGATAAAGATGGGGAGAAATTGTGATAAAGATGTGGAGAAATGGTGATAAATAAGGAGAGAAAATGGTGAGAGAGAGATAAGGTGAAAAGGTGATAAAGATGGGGAGAAATGGTGACAAAGATTGGGAGAAATGGTGATAAAGAATCGGAGAAATAACGATTAAAATAATAATGTTTTGTATAGTTTTTTCTTAAAAATGTTATCAAATACGAAAAATCGAAAAACAAATATTTTTAGTTTCCAGTGAAAATGATGTAGAAAATTACAGAAATATGAAATCTATTTCCAGTCCCCAGTCTCTCTATGAATATTCTTCACATATTTTATAATTTGGAGAAAATGGGATTATCGTCAAAATCTTAGAAATTTGCACAATTTTCCAATCAAAAACCTGAGCTGGAAAATTGGATAGGTAATAATATTCTGGGTGATTGCTTTAGTTAGCCTTAGGATGGTTAGTATTTGATGTAGGTTCTCTTCTTATTTATATTCATAGCCAAAGATTTTCTGTTCGGATAATCATATTTGTAGGAAGTTTGTTGACTAAATTACTTCCAGAATAGTTCACGGAGCTGATGATGGAGCAGTTAATTTAAAATTAATAGTTTAGTTATCACATTTATAGAAATATGAGGTTTCATTGACATACAGTCTTATATAAAAAAAATGATGAAATTATTAAAATAAGACATAAAAAATATTAATTTATATAAGACTAAATTAAAAATTAAATAATTGTAATAGGGTGGTAATTCATAAATTTTCAAAAAATTTCCACACATTCAATATTTAAAAAAAAATACATATTAACAAAACTTAAAGTTAAATAATAATTTTTAAATTAATTTTCTAATATGATCGAAAATGTGGAACAATCCAATATCATGGAAACTACCCAAACTGACATATGTTTATATTAATATATTTATCTCTATAAATTCTCTAATTCTGTTTCACTATTTATAATTTAATGTGTTTTCGCCCTCAAAAGTCCACTGGAAATTCTTGTTTTTCGTATATTTCTTATTAGGGATTTTCAAAGTCTTTTCTTAATAAGATAATGAATCAGAAGCTTATTTCTTTTCGCAAATAGCAACTAAAAGGAATCCTTAATAAAAAAACTCTCCATTTTCGTTATTTCTATTCTAAAGTTCATTTTTATATAAAGAAATGGTAAAAGAATACTGCAGATATTCTTTTAAAACTTTTAGCTATGTTAAAATGGGAAACATGTATCTACTTTTATGCAGTACTACATACAGTGTGTATTATATTTATTTAGTATTTCTTAATGTGTTAACTATCTACTTTTTGTTGTAATGTTATATAGTAAATTTACTTGAATTCATGAAAAGGATGTTCTATGTAAGATTTATTTATAGCATTCTTCATTTTTTCCATTAAGAACAAGATGAATATAATCTTCACAGAAGAAGAATCCATTAACTTCAATACTCTAGTTTTGTCTTTAAAAAGTGGTGAAGCAGTGGGAGTAAAATCCGCAGATTAATTTCCGTTAAGAGAACATCACAGTCTTTATCAAGCTTAAACGATGCAGAATATTCACTGTTGTTTGACAATTCTGTACTATTCGTTACAAAGATAGATGAAAACGTTGACAAATTTAATTTTCATCAGGTGTAAAAACATATAACTAGAACAAACACTCGTAGAGCGCATATCTTCGCTGCCGTTTCTATCTATTTTGACCTTTTCATGACCTTGACCTTTGACCCAGTTGCTTCCAAAAACTAATCAAATGGTTCCTGGATAATGACCATTGACCAATCGTCCTATCAAGTGTCAGGCAATTTGTTTGAAGCTTTTGAATTATACGAATAACAAGATTATATATATATTTGAAACTCGATCAAAACATAGATTATCGCAATTTTTCCACGGTAATAATTATTGTAAACTATTAAAAGATGATCTCCCATTTTGTATGGATAATTAATATAGATTAGGTTTTTGGGTCTTCACTCGTAAATTATATCAATAAAAAGTAAATGAAATATTAAGGAAACAATAATTCAGAGTCATAGACTAATAGATAAATTGAATTGTCGAGTTACAGTTTTTTTTCTTATATGATCGATTATGTATAACTGACCGATAACACGTAACCTACCATAATTCAATTTCAGAAGCTCGTCAGTGTTAGTTTTATCTTCCATGAATACAAACTGATATTCATTAATACTCTTACTTTCTACCTAAAATATAACCAATATGATCATAACTAGTAATAATCAAAGAAATAATAGTTACATTATATCTAAGGAATAAAAGATATATCTGATCCCAGGGAAGAATAAATATATTTATTTTAAAGAAGAATATATATCTCATAGCTAAGGAAGAATAGGTATTTTTTATCTGAGGAATAACACTTACCTACCTGTAAATGTTAAAATGTTACTATATGTGTAACGGTTGTATGTAAATTGCTCGAAAACAATTGCTCGAAAGACAATTGCTCGAAAACAATTGCTCGAATGAACAATTGCTCGAAAGAAAAATTGCTCGAAAGACAATTGCTCGTAAAACAATTGATCGAACGAACAATTGATCGAATGAACAATTGCTCGAAAGACAATTGCTCGTAAAACAATTGCTCGAACGAACAATTGCTCGAATGAACAATTGTTCGAATTATCAAATTGCTCGAATGAACAAAATTGCTCGAATTATAAAATTGCACAGTTTTCGATTTTATAAAAGTCAGTTATTCATGAAGTGGAGCTGCACCTAACAATCCTTGTTTCTTTCTAGTAATTGATCATTAATCATTCTATAAATGATTTTAATTATTACTCATTCTGTATAATCTTTTTTTAGACCATTTGTGTCATTTCGTTATATGTTAAAACCTGTTATATTACTGCATATAGTAATAAAATGTTCTTTTGAAATATAGGAAAATACTCCAATAGGAATTGATTTATTAATGATTGTACATATAGAATTTTACTATTTTTACTATTTTATGATACTTGAAATGAATAATCATATCAAAATAAATATACATATATACTTAGAGGCACATACAATGAACAATCTTATCCCCGCTATAAAATCTTAGTAGGCACACTATGTAGACGATGTAGAGATTTTTAGGAGATTTTTTACCTTGAAATTTTTTGACGGAATTTTTCAGAGTACTGCAGACGAAAAGAAGTAAAATGATGGAACTCGGTTCATGTCAGTGCTATTGACAGGATTCCCTGTAAAAGTTGATATTTTGGAGTCAATAAAGTGTGCATTAATACTGTTAGTAATCATTACAATTGTTGGTAAAGAATTCATTACACTTTCACCAATTAAAATACTTTAAAATGTGTTTAATACTTTAAAATTATCTTCCTGGTAGTTTTCTTATTAATTACATAATTGCTGTAAGCATTATGGAATAATTTACCTTCAGCTTTATGAACAACTTCAGTTAGATCATTTCGGTAGTTTTTGATAAAATGATTCTGATATTTAACCAAACTTTCTCTCCTAATATAATAATCAGATTTCATTTCAACTGATATCGAAGTGGAAGTTGATAACTTGAGTTTAGAATGACATTTAATTTTCAATTCCATTTGGAATTTTCACTACCGTAGACTAATAATTATCTAAACCACATGTATATGTAATACTGGTAGGTAATACCGTAGACTAATAATTATCTACAAAGTAAATGTAATACTGGGAGGTAATACCGTAGACTAATAATTATCTACAAAGTAAATGTAATACTAGGAGGTAATACCGTAGACTAATAATTATCTACAAAGTAAATGTAATACTGGAAGGTAATACCGTAGACTAATAATTATCTACAAAGTAAATGTAATACTGGGAGGTAATACCGTAGACTAATAATTATATTTTTTGTAAAATTAATTTCCCGAACACTAATTTTGATAACTTTTTACCTCATTCACCTGTACTTTTATTTTTGGCTGCTGTTTATAACTTATTTACGCTTATACTTTAAAGACAATAAGCAATTGTTTCCAGAAATATAGTGAGACAGTAATAATTGTTTTATTCCTCTTTGATTTATGAATGTAATCAAAATATCAATCATATCCCTTTTTATTCGTTTTAATTTCCTCTCGTACACATATTCATTAGTGTACAGTTTGCCTCTGGGTAATGCATTTACTTTATTAGTTCAAACTATACCTGATTAATCACATCAAGATTGCATATACTCTTAGTCAATTATTGTTCTATATTATTAACTTCTTTTTATTATATTTCAAGGAAAAGAATCGTTATTTTATAAGGTAAATATTGTATTCAAATTGATTTATATCATTAAATAATTGCTGTCTGTGACGCCTTTCAGGTATGACTCCAGTATAATTTCTTATATTTACTTGAAGAATTTAGGTAAAGTATTAAATTATATTTCATTAAAAGTATTAAATTTAAAGTATTAAATTCATTTAAAGTATTAAATTCATTTAAAGTATTAAATTATATTTCATTATAATCAATTTTCTCAGGCGAGAAGGATTATTCTTAAGAAATTCCCTTAATATCCCAGTAGTAAATCTTTCTTTCCTGGCTTTACTTTCATTTTGTATCTACTTGTTAGAACTATCGTATTTAGTAATAAAACATATTTCGTTATTATTTTACTTTAAATTATCATTAAGGCAAATTATTAATAACTCATAAGTAAGAACAAAATAGGTATCTGTTAAAATGTGCGAGATATTTTTCCGTAAGATGATAATCGTTCACACCTCAGTTGGAGTCAGTCAAGTGTTGGCGTCAGTGAAGGTAGCATGTGAGACGCTCCTGTGCTGTCAATCTGACTCGAGTTGGTGCCTCAGTTGAACATTTCAATTACGGTGATTTGAAGAAAAGAAACATGAGAAGTTGCTTCAAATGAGAGGAACATGATTAGAAAATTTATACCGAGTCAGTCTACGAAAATGAATATGATTTTTGGTGTGATAAAAAGGCAGCCATAAAAAGTTGTAACATTTTACAGAATTGATACGATAATAATTAATTAAGCCAAAATGAATGAAACAGATTTCATGTTTCCGATAGAAAGTGATGTAGTGGTGAGCAATGAGAGTTCCTATTTAATTCAAAATTATTCAAATAATGACACACTCTATTCAGCTAATTTCAATGCGTGTCACTATTTACTGGTGGACGCTATTCAACCACCAGAGGTCACTGTGCCTCTCTATGGGTACGCAATGCCGGTACTTTTACTCGTAACTTTGACGGCAAATACATTTGTTGTTGCTGTGCTGAGTAAGAATAATATGCGTTCACCATGTAACACTATTCTACTGGCGATATCCCTGTCTGATCTCTGCACACTTTTGTTTCCTGCTCCCGTATTTTTCTACCTCTACACTCTAGGAAACCACGCGATTCCTATATTCCCTCCTGCAGCCTGTTACACGTACGTGTTCATGGCTGACATTCTTCCCAACCTCTTTCACACAGCGTCCATATGGTTGACGTTAGCCCTGGCGCTGCAAAGGTACATTTACATTTGCAGATCTCCCGCAGCCAGACTTATTTGCTCACAGAGAACTGTGGTTTATATGATTTTAGGTATCTTTGCCGTTGCCATAATTCATCAACTACCTAGATTCTTCGAGTACGAGTACATAGAGCATTCTATAGAACACATGGGTGTGGAATATCCAGCCTGCTTGGGTTGCTATCAGCAATGGCTGTTAGACTTTGGCTTGAATGTCTACTATCCTCTGTACTTCTGGTCCAGAGTTATTGGAGTACATTTGTTGCCTTGTGCTCTTCTGTTGCTGTTGAATGGTCTGTTGTACAACGCACTCAGACAAGCACAGAAAACCCGACGTCGTCTACTGAAGGAGAACAACAAGAGTGAGTCCAAGAAAATACGTGATACTAATAGCACAACGATGATGCTGATCGTGATTGTATCCATGTTTATAATCACAGAAGTACCTCTGGCTGTCATCACATTTCTGCACATCCTAACACATTCTGGAATAGTGCATGTAATATCACCAGAAGATTATACAACAGTCCAAAAATTCCTCATTGTATCAAATTTCTTCATCATGGTGTTCTACCCCTTCAATTTTGCGATCTACTGTGGTATGTCTCGACAATTCAGAGAGACTTTCACGAGTATGTTCATGAAAAGGTTTTCATCTGTTGGTGCTTCTCGAGAAGATTCTTCTCGTTTCTCCACCGTCAATGGTCACAAAACCAGCGAAACCATCTTATGAGTCAGGCGTCGGTTCAAGGGGGGACTTAGCTCCAAGAGGTCATCTTTATCCCACCCACACCCCCTTGGCCGACGATCACAAACAACTGAACAGAACCCAATGGTAACTCACATAGTCACTATCGACAACCTGGCCAACGAAAACCCAATTTCAATTCTGAAAGCTGGAAATTGTTCCAAAGTTTCAGAATCGGGACCTCTTATTGAAGTGGTTGAAGAAAGATCGGATGCCGAAAAGGAGAGATCTGCCCTTGCAGATACCAAATCCTTTGAACATTCGGTCCACTTTGGGGAAGAGATCAACTTGGGGGCGGACCTTAATGATTCTCAACCTACCGAAGAGGATTCAGCAAAAGAAAAACTATTCAATGAGACAACTTTGTAGAAAAAGAAACTATGAATAACTTATTGGTGAATTTGTATAGACTTAGAGATAGTTTCGTAACGATTTCATCTGACAAATTTTTATTAATTGTCGCTAGAAGAAACTTGTAGAGTATCAAAGCTTATAATTGAATTAGAAGAACCATACTTATTTTTGTATATTGAATAACTTAAGATTGGATTGCAAATAGAAATGAAAAAATAATGTGAATTAGAAACTTACAATCCTTAGCAGGTAGGGTTAAGGTCTCGGTATACTAAATTACTAACTTTTTATATAATATCTAAAGTATATTTAGATAAGGGTTAGTATTAATATATATAGCATTTACGAAAGATATACGTTTCATTGTTTATTTCATAGTATATTAATTTATATATATATATTTATGTCGCTTCGTATTTTGAGATGTGGAGGCCATAGCTTGTTCTTACCCAAATTTTTACCCTATTGAAATTGTAAATATAATCTAGATTTATATATCATATATGTTCTAATCTAAGGTTATATACATATTGATTTATTCGTCGTGTAAACTTAAGTAATAGTATTTATATGCATTCTAGTGAATGGTAAAAGAATAAGAAAGGGAAATAATTTTCAAGCCAATAATATAAATTATATTTCAACTGCGATGCTCGGTTCTTTAGAAATTTTTATCTTGCGAAGGAAAGTTATGGTGGGGCCATATAAGATTATATAGGGTCACATGTGAATCTTCTAAGGCCCCACCATAACTTTCACTCTTAGCATAAAATATAATTACGACATAGAACTATGAACTCCTCCTTTGAAAATGGTAACGAAGTTACGAATATAATATTCATAAATGGAATATTTGATAGTTTTCAAATATATTCAAATCATATTTGCATTAATTGTGAATTCTCTTAATATTTATAACCTCATATTTATGAACAATTATCAATTTTAAATTATTATTCAATGTTTAAATATAGAAAAGATAGAATGAACTGTAAAATAGGTTTCAATTTAAAAGTCTCCGGTACCAGGACATAATTTTTCAATTTCATTTTTTTATTTTATCTTCTTCTCATTTTAAATTCTTCAGTTATTTATTTAATCCTTTTTTCATTTATTTTCTTACTTATTCCCGTTCTTTATTTCTTTATTTCTCTATTCACTCCTTGTAATACTTAATGAATAAATTGCTACAAGAGTTAAAAATTATATTATGATACAATATGAATTTATATCAGTCAGAAAATTATACAACACTACAGAAAAATTGTGAACCTAATTTTATTATTATTACTAAAATTGAAATTATTTTTTATTAGAAATAATTTTTTTACAGAAATATTATTTCCTCTTTATCTAATTAGACGGGGGAAAATTAATGTAACTAAATTAATATAATTAGTAAAAAGTCAATAACTTCGCCTATGAATGTTGCCACATGTCACAATATCAACAAATCATTGCCACACACTTCAATGTAGCTTATTATTTTATTTATAAACACACAAGTTGTTCCAAATATTTCATCACAGCGTATCAATTTCATTATTACTCTATTATCACCCATTCATTAATTTGTAGTACATTGTTAATTGGATCATAAAGTCAAATGAGACAACAGAATTAATAGCGAAGAATTAGGTTATAAATAATAAGATAATGAAATTAGCAGAAATATACCAAGATCAGCGACCTTACTTGTTTCATCATTTGATAGGTAAATCTGGTAACGGACCTATCTACTCACAAGTGCTATGTAGATCATATCTATTAACTGAATAATATTAGAACTAAAGGAATATATCGTATCTATCTTTTATTTATCGATTAAATGATCATTCTACTGGTGATTCATTTTTTCTAAAAATGAAAGCTTGTCAGATCACAAAACTAATACGAAATATAAATTTTGCTTAATTAACATTTCGGTCTTGTAAGAAATAAATTTATAATTATTATTATTTAAAGGGATCACATTTCAGAATATTTTTATTTGGCGATCGATTGTTCTGAAATTTGTAACGTAAATGAATCAATGGAAAATAGACGCATTTTGTTTTTCGAGAAAATGAAGGATTCAAATTATATTTTTTGTAAATTTCAAATGAATAGAAATCTATGAGGATTTATGCTGAACCAAAATGAGAACAATCTTAGAATCCTTGTAACATTTCTAACAAAGTAATCGAAGACTATTTTACATTTGCTTTCTCGTTTTCTTTGAATTTCAATTTTTTCGGTTTTGAACTGTGATACAAAGATTTCTCCTTCACATTGTTAAAAATCTGTCGAGGATTCCTAAACTCTTTTTAGTTATCTTGTAGCGTAAAAACTAGTTCATTTCTATTCATATTTAGATGGAAATTCCACATTTCCAACTGAATAACTGAAGGGCCAATAACGTATTATTTTGCCGAAAACATAAATTCATAAATAATTGCTAATAACTTGAATACTCCCTTGCCCCTTTTGGGCCACATTTGGTGGATCTAGTGCTCCAAGCTCTCAAAACTTTAGAACATAAAAGTACACTGCTCAATTAATATTTTTTCCAACTAAAACTAACAATCGAAATTTTAATGATGAACACTTCCCCCCTTGGTCCCCTCCTGGGGGGTTCTGGCGCTCAAAGCCCCATACTTATATACATTTGGGACATGAAAGCCCACTACCTAATAATCTTTTACTGCAAAAAGTAATTAATTTTCACCAAATTTAAAGAGTCGATTCTTTTATTTCAATTGATAAGAAAAACAAAGTTATATAATATTAATTTTACATTTTTTCCGATAACTCGAAGTTTACTGTGCTATCTGTATAACATTCTATCAGTTTTTATGGTGATGATTTTCTTTTATTTGTAGTTCAAGTTAGGTTGGTTCTGGTAATTTCAATAAGTCAGTTTATTTTAATGGCGACGATAGCATTAAAGCAAAGACATCTTAATGCCACACTACATCTTGCTCACCAAGGACTATTAACAAAATAAATGGTACCATTAATTGCTGTAACGTCCTTGCAGAGTGTACGTATGACCTGTTTTCGACCAACTTACATACGGTCGATGGAACTCTTTGATTGAATCCACGTGTTGTCGAATTGAAATTTTGGTAGAATTGACATTTTGATCGAATTGAAATTTTGGTCGAATTGAAAATTTGTCGAATTGAAATTTTTGTCGAATTGAAATTTTTGTCGAATTGTGGTTGAATGAAAACATTTTGTTAAGGTCGAACTTAGGTAATTAGAAACTTTTCTCGGAGTCGACATGCGGTGGAACAAACCTTTAGTTTGGTATCGACATGTGGTCGAACAAACCATTTACTTAGGTAGTTCTATGGACGAAATATTAAAAAAATATGGTAAAATATATAAAGGCAAAAAAAAGTTTATTTTAAAGCTTATATTCAATTACTGAACTGAATAAGTTATTTCTTTGCTTAACATTTGTAACCGGAAAATATACGTAAATTGTACTGCAGTTTTCAGGATAAGTCATATTATAGCAAATTCTCTCGATATGAACTATTCTCATTCGAAACATATTTAAAAAAAAGAGAAGGTAATGATGAAATAAAATGAATTTATTATTTAAATTACTAATTAGGTTTTTACATAAGTAAGACTTTTATTTTGATGATTTGAATGCAAACAGGATATAACTGTACTACGAATACAGTCATTTACAATAACATTACAACCTCTTCTTTTAACCACGACTGTACCTTCTCTTTTCTTTTGCGTTGTTTATATTTTATCAGAACATGGAAGTGAAAAGAGAAAATTTTAAATTCTGAGAGTGTGGGTGTACTTCCAACGTCAGTCTTTTTCATTCTTATTATTCTTGTTTGAATAAATTTTATAATTCAACTAACCTGGAAAATAAAAACAAGAATATTTTCATAATCTAGTTTCATATTGATTTATGTATTGAATAATTGTTTTTATTGCAATTTTCTAGTAAATAATGAAATTTTATCTTCCCCATCATTAACTACAAATTGTCATAATTTTACAAGATGTTTCAAGTGGGAA
Source organism: Caprella mutica (assembly GCA_947561585.1). Classification (NCBI taxonomy): domain Eukaryota; kingdom Metazoa; phylum Arthropoda; class Malacostraca; order Amphipoda; family Caprellidae; genus Caprella; species Caprella mutica. The sequence goes on from CANNZV010000968.1 coordinate 12,168, forward strand.
ATATTGATTTTGACCAAATTGTTTATTTTTCTATAATCAATACTAATATAAAATCAAACAAAATTAAATGCGAACGTTTGATAAAGTCCTTTCTCTTTGAATCACAAAACATTTCACTATGAAATACATTTTCTGTCTCAATTTTATATTCTTCTAACTGTACCACATACGACACAGAACACAGTTTGGGGTTAATATGATAACCTATTTAGAAAAGTGTTTTGTGAAAGTTTTTAGCTGCTAAAGATTGCCTAAGAGTCTCTACCGTCATTGTTAGCAAGCCAAGAAGAGAACAATGGACGCAAAATATAAGAACCTTTGTGAAAATCTTCCTTCAGAGCCATTATACTTTCATATCTTTTGTTTTTTAAAATGTTACTCAAACTACTACAGTTTAATCTCGCAAAAACTGTTGAACATCAAAACTTTAGATGTTTGAACGTATCAGGTTTTGTAGGAAGAGATGAACACTCGGTTATCAAAGTAAATCAATTTCCTTTGATAAAGCCTAGGCTTAAAATATCATTAGTATCAATCTCTAATTACTTAATAATCCCTAATTAGGAAATTTTATTGACGATCAGAGACCAGTGAAGGCAATAGTCATCTTTTTTGAAACAAAAATTGCTTTTCTTGATAAGCTCTTCCATTTTTTTAGTCCTTTAATCACTGCTGTGTTAATCAATCACTGCAGAATAATTATTTAATTAAAATGGCTATTGAAGAACTAATCAAGTTTGCAATGAATGTTCTGAATAATCTGATCTTTATTTATTTAACTCAATGAATTTCTATAATTGATTCTGCCTAAAACAATTAGGAGAATAATTATAGAGTCAAAAATGCTTGGAAAAGATATCTAGCTTTTCGTATCAAAAGGATGATCATACAGTAAATCCTGTATAGTGAAATCCTTTATACTGAATGAAGAGTCTTGAGTAAGAATGTAGCCTCTATCGTGAACAAATTTTGATTGCAGACTTATGAAAATTTGTTCCCTAGTCAAAACTGTACAAGTGCACATTCACTATAAAGGAATTCATTATAGAGGAGTTCACTATAGAGAAGTTCTGAGTATACCTCTTTTACAGCGTTAAGCCATTTAGCAAATAGTAACTAACTTGGTAATAGGAGAGCAATAGCCTGCAGATTGATCTTCAATAACTTGTTTGATTATATGCTGAGCCATCTCCTGACTGCATTCATTGGCTGGCTGATTGCTCAGCAGATGGCTAGGACTGGAGTGTTGTCGATGTTGAGAAAGTCATTAACTTCGAATTGAAGGTATTTGAGTGATTGGAATTAGAGAAGTTTGCAGGACATATTGTGATGAGTTTCTGTTGAAAATAGACACAGTGGAAAGAAGTGTTTGGGTCTGATATTATACGCTGAGTCTATTTTGAAGTGTACTACTTTCGAAATATGAATGGTGCTTTTTATGACGAATTATTAAAGATCAGAATTATAAATAAACTTAAATCTTTCACTACCGTATTTAAACCTTTGTCTACCGTATTTAAACTTTTGTCTACCGTATTCAAACCTTTGTCTACCGTATTTAAACTTTTGTCTACCGTATTCAAACCTTTGTCTACCGTATTCAAACCTTTGTCTACCGTATTTAAACTTTTGTCTACCGTATTCAAACCTTTGTCTACCTTATTTAACCCTTTATCTACCTTATTTAACCCTTTATCTACCTTATTTAACCCTTTATCTACCTTATTTAACCCTTTGTCTACCTTATTTAACTCTTTATCTACCTTATTTAACCCTTTGTCTACCTTATTTAACCCTTTGTCTACCTTATTTAACCCTTTGTCTACCTTATTTAACTCTTTATCTACCTTATTTAACCCTTTGTCTACCTTATTTAACTCTTTATCTACCTTATTTAACCCTTTATCTACCTTATTTAACCCTTTGTCTACCTTATTTAACCCTTTGTCTACCTTATTTAACCCTTTGTCTACCTTATTTAACCCTTTGTCTACCTTATTTAACCCTTTGTCTACCTTATTTAACTCTTTATCTACCTTATTTAACTCTTTATCTACCTTATTTAACCCTTTGTCTACCGTATTTAACCCTTTGTCTACCTTATTTAACCCTTTGTCTACCTTATTTAACTCTTTATCTACCTTATTTAACCCTTTATCTACCTTATTTAACCCTTTGTCTACCGTATTTAACCCTTTATCTACCTTATTTAACCCTCTATCTACCGTATTTAACCCTCTATCTACCTTATTTAACCCTCTATCTACATTATGTTCAAAGCTGAAGATACAAGTCAATGTAACAGTCCATACTCATTACTCATACAGTTGAAATGTAGAAATAACCTTAGAGGTCACAGTAACATTAGAGGTCACAGTAACATTTGAGGTCACAATTCCTAAGATGTCACAGTAACATTAGAGTTCACAATTACCTTAGAGGTCACAGTAACCTTAGAGGTCACAATTACCTTAGAGGTCACAGTAACATTAGAGTTCACAATTACCTTAGAGGTCACAGTAACCTTAGAGGTTACAATTACCTTAGAGGTTACAATTACCTTAGAGGTCACAGTAGCCTTAGAAGTCACAATTACCTTAGAGGTTACAGTAACCTTAGAGGTCACAATTAACTTAGAGGTCACAGTAACATTAGAGGTCACAATTACCTTAGAGGTCACAATTACCTTAGAGGTCACAGTAACATTAGAGGTCACAATTACCTTAGATGTCAAAATAACCCAAGAGGTCCCAATTCAAGTCATCAAAGTGAACTACAAATACCTCGTACTTTAAGGTCACTTCAGTCTGCATCATTTTGAATAACATCTCTGTAGACGAAATGTTAAAATGAACATCAATGTTGAATATTTTTAATATACTACTTTACAACATCTAAATGTTAGTATTTTCTGATTTATTGTCTAGTAATTAATTAAACATAATGTATTCATTTATTCAAACATATTGTCCTTACAATTAGAAAAAGCATGTCGGACAATATTCTACTCTTTACATATCAATAAATGTAAAAAAACATAATAAGTGGCATTGTGGCTAACATCAACAACCTAACAAAAGTTCTGGCACATCTTGTAGCTATAACCCCAATATCTTGTAGCTACAACCCCAATATCTTGTAGCTACAACCCCAATATCTTGTAGCTACAACCCCAATATCTTGTAGCTACAACCCCAATATCTTGTAGCTACAACCCCAATATCTTGTAGCTACAACCCCAATATCTTGTAGCTACAACCCCAATATCTTGTAGCTACAACCCCAATATCTTGTAGCTACAACCCCAATATGTAATAAGTCGATGTATCTCATCGGGCAGGGAACATGGAACTTGAAAGAAAAACTCCTAACTTCAGTTTCAAACTTTTAAGTAATATTGAAACCGACTCTAAGAAAGAAAAGTTTCTTGTCATCAACAAAGAAATAAAATGTTTTGTAGTTTTGTAGACACAATCAATTGTTAAGTTCTTACAATTTGCAGTCGAAGAAATATGTATCTGTGATCATTTTTCACATATAATTAATTACACATTTCTAGATAGAAACTTCATAATTCTAATGTTTGCAGACATTGAAAAATTGGTATGATACACAAGGAGAAAAAATTAGAATTTGAAAACGATTGGAAATTAGAAAACTGTGATTTACAAATTAACATAATGCAGTGACTCTTTTCTCTGATGGTTCATCATCACAGTGACTCTTTTCTCTGATAGTACATCATCACAGTGACTCTTTTCTCTGATGGTTCATCATCACAGTGACTCTTTTCTCTGATAGTACATCATCACAGTGACTCTTTTCTCTGATAGTACATCATCACAGTGACTCTTTTCTCTGATAGTACATCATCACAGTGACTCTTATCTCTGATAGTACATCATCACAGTGACTCTTTTCTCTGATAGTACATCATCACAGTGACTCTTTTCTCTGATAGTACATCATCACAGTGACTCTTTTCTCTGATAGTACATCATCACAGTGACTCTTTTCTCTGATAGTACATCATCACAGTGACTCTTTTCTCTGATAGTACATTATCTCTCACTCTAATTACATACATGCATAGATAACTCCTTGTGTTGGTTAATATCTTTCCGAGTAGCCGATACTGCAATTATATCCTATAGTTAGTCAAATCTGATACCATTCAGAGACGTGGTCTCTAAAGACTAAATATAGAAAATAGACCTAATTATGAACACTATCTGAAATAATATTTAAATATATTACAGCTGTTTGTTTTTAAAAGTATACACTTCAGTAATTGGAAGGAATAGAATTTAGTTTCGATTCAATTAATATTAATCCAATTAATTTAATTTTGATTCAATTTATTTTAATTCAATTAATTTAATTTTGATTCAATTTATTTTAATTCAATTAATTTTAATTCAATAATTTTAATTCAATAATTTTAATTCAATAATTTTGATTCAATAATTTTAATTCAATAATTTTAATTCAATTAATTTTAATTCAAATAATTTTAATTCAAATAATTTTTAATTCGATTAATTCTAATTCAATTAATTTTAATGGAAACTCAATTTGTAGACTGATGATGAAATCTCAGAAAACTTAAACTGTAAAATCAATTCCAAGACACTTTGACAGGATCCATCCTGAATGTCAATTGCAACGACCGTAATTAAATAGCACTTCATTTCTTAAAGCATTTCTAAATGACACGTTCAATTCCTTTGCTAGACATAAAAGGAAGGAGAATTCCGATCTGGAATGCTGGAATTCAATTCAAATCACACTACTGGAATATCGACTACAAGTTCCTATCTTTTTGCCCCAGGAAATAGTGGTCGTCAGCAACAGACATCGTAGCTGCTAGTAACGACCAATACATAAAACCTAAAGACTTCATTCAAAACTTTCTGCCTAGACCTAGAGATTATTCTAACAAAATCCAATTATAGTTTATCATAAATTGTGTAAAAAATTGTCAGACATTGTCGATAACAATAAATATCTGAGACTAAGATATTTTGCAATAAACTAAGATAACTGTTTATCGTAATAGACAATAACAGACTATCTGCCTAATCTTTCTAACTGGATGAACGTCATATCCTCATAACCTACTCTTCGGTGACTATTTTAATTAGCTATTCAGATACATATTAATGCTACACATACAATCATAATTAATAACTAATTTTTAATAATAAAAGACATTTATAAGCAGGATTTAATGCACTTTAAAGTTTAGCAAATTAATCTTAAATTTAGTTGAAAATATGAAGACTGAAGTAGATTATTTTTTTCACGATTTAATAGAAATAAATTTTTTCTTAAAGAACGGTAGTCGGCAAGCTTCCCTCCCAAAAAACCCTTCCCCCCTGGACAGCTATCATTTTTAAGGCAGCATATCACTAAATCTGTAATTAGAAACTGGCGGCGAGTAATCCTAGCGGTGAGTTGTCCGCACGACGAATTGTCCGTGGCGAATCACCGTTCTGTAGACCTACATATATTCTGTAGGCTCAACTTCTGTAGGCCTAACTTCTATAGGCCCAAATTCTATAAATCCAACTTCTATAGGCCCAAATTCTATAAATCCAACTTCTGTAGGCTTACTTTTTGCAGGACTCTCTATAGACCTATTTTCTGTAGGCTTAGCTTTCGAAGGCCCATCTTCTGGACGCATAGATCAAGTGCAGCTGATCCTATCACCACCCATTATCCCGACTTCTTACGACTCATTTTTCTCGAATATCACAATGGCCGAAAGCCTCAGACGTGAGTTATGGAGCCGAACTCTATAGGAGACTATCGAAAAACTTAGACCTGTATTCTCAGATCACGAACCACATTTGCAAAAATCTTAAAAGCGGCAATTGACTTGTTTTATTGATTCACATTCAATATACTTACTAAATTATTTCATTATAAAGAATTCTAATATAACCAACAAAAGAATTTTAACTTTTATCTGAAGAAATAATTCAACTATGTGAATCTACATCCTTATTGGCAAAAACATTCATTAATTTCAATATATAACTTCACTTACAAAAAATACAGTTCTCTAATAACCTCTTACTTAATATACACATCTAATTGAAAACTTTTCACTCATTCATATCAACAAGAGTAGCTTTTCAATTCTCTAAACATATCCACTGTTTCTAACCCTACCTATTAATTAGTTAGACGTCTTGTTAACACTTCTGATGCAAGGTAAACAACTTGTCAATTAGGGAATGTTGGTGCTGTATGAAACCTTCTTTGTGAAACCATTCTAATTGGGGAACAGGATGCACCATGCTATTGTACTCACTCTAACTCTTCACGCTGTCTACTGCATCACTCACGCTATTGTCAGTAGCTGTACACTCACTCTAACTAACTCATTACGCTGTCTACTGCACCACTCATGCTATTGTCAGTAGCTGTGCACTCACTCTAACTAACTCATCACGCTGTCTACTGCATCACTCATGCTATTGTCAGTAGCTGTGCACTCACTCTAACTAACTCATCACGCTGTCTACTGCATCACTCACGCTATTTTCAGTAGCTGTACACTCACTCTAACTAACTCATCACGCTGTCTACTGCATCACTCACGCTATTGTCAGTAGCTGTGCACTCACTCTAATTAACTCATCACGCTGTCTAGTGCATCACTCACGCTATTGTCAGTAGCTGTACACTCACTCTAACTAACTCATCACGCTGTCTACTTCATCACTCACGCTATTGTCAGTAGCTGTACACTCACTCTAACTAACTCATCACGCTGTCTACCGCACCACTCACGCTATTGTCAGTAGCTGTGCACTCACTCTAACTAACTCATCACGCTGTCTACTGCATCACTCACGCTATTGTCAGTAGCTGTACACTCACTCTAACTAACTCATCACGCTGTCTACTGCATCACTCACGCTATTGTCAGTAGCTGTACACTCACTCTAACTAACTCATCACGCTGTCTACTTCATCACTCACGCTATTGTCAGTAGCTGTACACTCACTCTAACTAACTCATCACGCTGTCTACTTCATCACTCACGCTATTGTCAGTAGCTGTACACTCACTCTAACTAACTCATCACGCTGTCTACCGCACCACTCACGCTATTGTCAGTAGCTGTGCACTCACTCTAACTAACTCATCACGCTGTCTACTGCATCACTCACGCTATTGTCAGTAGCTGTACACTCACTCTAACTAACTCATCACGCTGTCTACTGCATCACTCACGCTATTGTCAGTAGCTGTACACTCACTCTAACTAACTCATCACGCTGTCTACTTCATCACTCACGCTATTGTCAGTAGCTGTACACTCACTCTAATTAACTCATCACGCTGTCTAGTGCATCACTCACGCTATTGTCAGTAGCTGTACACTCACTCTAACTAACTCATCACGCTGTCTACTGCACCACTCACGCTATTGTCAGTAACTGTACACTCACTCTAACTAACTCATCACGCTGTCTACTGCATCACTCATGCTATTGTCAGTAGCTGTACACTCACTCTAACTAACTCATCACGCTGTCTACTGCATCACTCATGCTATTGTCAGTAGCTGTACACTCACTCTAACTAACTCATCACGCTGTCTATTTAAAATACTTCAAGTAATTTATATCTCGTGTATCCCATATTTCAATAAATTAATCCCGATCAACTCAATATTAATCCCTCTCTTTTGAATATGTTGTTCTCGAGAACTTACACTGATTATCACTTATAACTTTATTATAACTAACATACTAACTAACATACTCCTTCAACTTTATAATCTGAAGCTAATTAATAATACAGATCTAGCTCCGCCCCTTATAATGAATATTCTAATTTGAACCCCTCCCTCAAGAATCTTTTCCTTGATTTCTTCTTTACACAAAAATTAAATTATATGAGAATAAATTACATTTGATGATAAATCGATAGAATGTGTTTCATTAAAAGATATCCGATTCTATACACTTTTCTCTTAATACTAGTTTCAATTTTATTAAATTCTTTATCCTGATATAAAAATAAAACATTTCTTCATTCTTTGTAGCAAATAAAATAAATATAAGGCAATCAGATTCTCTTTTCTCTTTACAAAGATGGTGAAAATTGATAGTCTATCCACTGTTAAGGAATTGAAATGATATAATAAACATTTCCTGAAGAACAAATGACTGAAACGTCTAAATAAAATACAGCATACACATCATTGTATAGAACGTACATGGCTGTGTATAAAATGAATAGAACAGTAAATTAAACGTACATAACATTAAATAAAACGTACATGACATTATAGAAAACACACAGAGCAATATATGTAGTACATAACATTCTATAGAGTGTACATGACTATGTAAAAAACGCACATATACCGATCGTACATAGCATAATATTAAACATACTATTCATAACAGTACACGTATATATATCATAATATTACATGTACATACGATAACGCACATAGCAATATATAATATACATAAGCCCTCATCCCCCATCTTAATTTTTATCTCTCTTTATTTGTTTCTAGTTCTTTTTCTTCCTATAAATATTGCACTGCAATCAAAGTAAATTGAGTAGTGGTATCGTGTTCAAATAAGTACCTAGGAGCATTTTATAGTTCCAATGAAAGGGCAAAGCTTTGAAATGGAACTCTGAATTAAAATGGTTATACGTCTTTGCCGTATATTGGGGGAGCTATAGTATAGATTGTATAGGGGGAACTATAGTATAGATTGTATAGGGGGAACTATAGTATAGATTGTATAGGGGGAACTATAGTATAGATTGTATAGGGGGAACTATAGTATAGATTGTATAGGGGGAACTATAGTATAGATTGTATAGGGGGAACTATAGTATAGATTGTATAGGGGGAACTATAGTATAGATTGTATAGGGGGAACTATAGTATAGATTGTATAGGGGGAACTATAGTATAGATTGTATAGGGGGATTTATAGTATATATTGAATAGGGGAAACAATATTGCAGATTGTAGAAGGAAACTATAGTGTAGATTGTAGGAGGTAAGAATTCTATTATTTTATTTGTAAGATAACTCATGAATAAAATATATTTTTTGAAAATATATATATATATGTTCTGGTAGCTATAATACGGGAGTTTTGTATATCATTTAAAATTTTTTGAAAAAATTGCCACAAGAACAAAAATGTTTTCTGAAGACAAAAAATAAATAAAAAAAATAAAACTTGAATATGGAAGCAAAAGATAGCCTGCAACAGTGAGACGTAAATTTCTATTGAAGTATGGAATAACAGCAAGAAAAGCCACCCACTATCTATTGCATCACTTCACCAGGAGGGTATTAAAAGGCTTTAAAAGATGTAGAATTACAAAGACTTTGAGAACAAAACGACTAAAGCTTCACCCAACAGTGCAAGCGCTAATCCAGCAATAAATGACCAAAACCCGCAAACTTCAATTGGTAAAGTGACAAAAAATAGATAGAACGTACAAGATACACAGATATAAAGAACTCGCTGATAAATACAATTTTCGGAGTCTGACTTTATGTCAGTGAATTTTTCAAACTAACATGGACCCACAGAAGTTCATATTTTCTGACGAAAGCTTTTTATATTTCTCACACCAAATTCTAATCGTCAAAACACTACAAAAGTGTCTTGAGTACCACTAACTCCTTTCTCTTTGATAATTCGATGAACATCATTTTCGAAAAAATTTCTAATCGATTTTTTAGGGATTTTTATTCCAATTTTCCTCTCCAAAATTTCATTATTTGTGAACATTTTTGGTCACTATATACAAAGCTTTTGCATTATAGATACCAGCAACTATTTTTCTAATTGTTGTTTTTTCGTACGAGTTACCTTATAGTTTATAAAATCCATTATTTATCACTCACCCTGTATACAATAGATTGTATATAGAATACTATACTGTAGATTGCATAGGGGAAACAATACTGTAGATTGTATAGGGGAAACAATACTGTAGATTGTATAGGGGAAACAATACTATACATTGTATATAGAATACTATACTGTAGATTGTATAGGGTAAACTATACTGTTGATTGTATAAGGGAAACTATACTGTAGATTGTATAGGGGAAACAATACTGTAGATTGTATATGTGAAACTATACTGTAGATTGTATAAGGGAAACTATACTGTATATTGTATAGGGGAAACTATACTGTATATTGTATAGGGGAAACTATACTGTATATTGTATAGGGGAAACTATACTGTAGATTGTATAGGGGAAACAATACTGTAGATTGTATAGGGGAAACAATACTGTAGATTGCAGTGTGGAGATATATAAAATTTAAATATTTCTATGTATTAAATGATCTCTTTTCTCTTTGAAATATACCTTTTAAGTTTTCATGAAGTTATATTAAAATAACCAGAGGTTTCAATGTACTTAAATTTGGCTATAATATAGACTGGTCGTAACAGCCGGCTTGACTGTTCGCATTAGACGGCTTAGATATAAAAAAATATTCATACAAAAAATTATTTCTCTATCGTCAATCAATAAAATATAAGTTAATTGATTAGTTATTTGTAATAAAATGCCTATTGTTGAATGTAGTAAATAAAAGTGTAATAAAGAGCATAATATTTATTTAATATAATCCAAAATGATAAATAATCTGACCGACATCTTTGACGTTCATAAGAAATTGAGCCAATCTGAATGAATGTAACGATGTGGCGAAGATTGTGAAGTGACTATAGCACACAGTGACGATAATATAGTGTATTTATAATATAGTGATGATGGTGCAGTAACTATAGTACAGTCACTATATTATTAACGATAATATACTACAGTAAGATACACCACTCTTGCCAATTTTTGTTTTAAAAGGTGCTGCCATCTGGTTTCATAGCGGTAAATAGAAATGAAATATAGTAATAACAAATGGATCGATGTTCTGTGTGACGTCATAACAGCAACACTTTAAAATCATATTTAAGACAATTGAAGAGCGTGAAATTACATAAACTGTTTATTTATTGATACAATAAAAATAACAGATATAGATTTATTCAGTTATTTAAATTGCTAAACCCTAATTTTCTTTTTAAATCTGATGTCTTGCTTTCGTCACGATCACAAATCACTCAATTGTTACTACTATAAATATTAGTATTCCTACTAGTGTAGGTACTATAGATAGAGTAAACATTTGTGAGCTGTTGTCACAAATCGAGTGATTTGTGACCGTGACGTCAACAAAGCAACACACAAAATAGAAAATTAAGGGTTAAGCAGTGTGAATAACATGTATGGATCTATTAGCGTTCTTTATATTGGTTTCTATAATTTTACGCTCTTTAATTGTCTTAAATATGAGTTTAGAGTGTTGCTGTTATGACGTCACGCACACAACATGCCTCCATTTGTCTTAACTATATTTCAACTCTATTTACCACTATGAAACCAGATGGCAGCACAAACATCTACTGAAACAGAAATTGGCGAGAGTAGTGAACCTTATTGTCGTATAATATCCTTGCTAGAACAGAGACTACTGACTGTAGCTTAGTGACTATACTTCAGTGACTATAGTACAGTGACTATAGCTTAGTGACTATACTTCAGTGACTATAGTACAGTGACTATAGTTCATTAACTATAGTACAGTGACTATGGTATAGTGACTATAGTATAGTGACGATTGTGAATTTTTATTTTTTTTATTTTTTCAAGTAAAATTATGTTATTACAATTATATTGATTTAAATGAAGTGATAATTAAAAATAGTTTTATTTGTATCAAAAACACATCCATTTACTGCACAAGATTGTGATGCATCAATTTATTTTATCAGGGACACAATTTTTAACCATTAAAATGTTATGGTACATCAGCACCATCTAATTAGTAAAATTTAAACTTTTTGATCTTTCTATGTTTATGTAAAAGATGTTAAAAATTATAAATTTTCATCAACATAATTTAATCAAATCAATGTATACATTTTATTATAAATTTATTTAATTATGAATTTATCTAACTATAAACTTTATTCTTATTATTTTATATCATTTATTTTAACTGAAAACCAGAAAGTTTTATAAATTTTCATTAATTCATTGTTTTATCTTCTATTTCTTGCATTAAAATTAAATTTATTTATTGTATACAAAATTAAATCAGGCTCTGCAATAATAAAAACTTTTCTTCATTTATTATTATTTTAATTAATTGTTAGTAGTATAAAAATATATAGATTTAGACTCAAAGGGTTTATAATTGATAACATCTGTTCTTATTATGTAAATAAATTATTGTATATTTAATATTTAATTGTAGTGAAGGAAATTTGTATTTGATTTATTTATTTATATATGTACATTTGTAGCTTTATTATGTACTGAAGCTTTTATATGTAATGTACAATTGTTAATCTGTACCATGTAGATTTATTTCTTGGGACAACATTGCCCCAATATTAGGGCAATATTGTCCCAATATTAAGGCAACATTGCCCCAATATTAGGGCAATATTGTCCCAATATTAGGGCATTATTGTCCCAATATTAGGGCATTATTGTCCCAATATTAGGGCATTATTGTCATAATATTACAGCATTATTGTCCCAATATTAGGGCAATATTGCCGCAATATTAAGGCAACATTGCCCCAATATTAGGCATTATTGTCCCAATATTAGGGCATTATTGTCCCAATATTAGGGCATTATTGTCCCAATATTACAGCATTATTGTCCCAATATTAGGGCAATATTGCCCCAATATTAAGGCAACATTGCCCCAATATTAGGCATTATTGTCCCAATATTAGGGCGTTATTGTCCAAATATTAGGGCATTATTATCCCAATATTAGAGCATTATTGTCCCAATATTAGGGCAATATTGCCCCAATATTAAGGCAACATCGTCCCAATATTAAGGCAACATTGCCCCAAGATATCAATGTACCAGGTTGCTCTGTAAAAAAGTATTCTAAATAATTAGCTATTCTTTATATCCCTGTATAATATATCATCACCGTTACAATAAAGTATCGGTACTTGTAGTTAGATTTGGTTAGCCAAGACAATACAATAGAGATGGGAAAGATTATATGTTAATAGTGTATATACCATTATTAAAGAGTTACATTATTCAAGAGGAAGTTACTTTATTTATGTTACATTATTTAAGATAATTAAACGTCAATACATAATTCAAAAATAAATTAGTAGGGTATGATCCAAGTAATCGAACAGTTCTTTATTTTCGATCGTATATATTTCTTAATTTAATATTTAATTTTTTTATGATTGAAAATTTGGAACCGCTTGATAGGTTGGAATTTACTCTATTAAAATTTTAAATATATCGATATTGGTACTGAGGATGAAAACTGTATTCCCATTTGTTCGTCTATATGTTATTTTTAAAATTAAATCTATTCGTATTTTAAATTATATACAATTTCTGGAATTAGTGAAATGTTATTTATATTTCTAAAGAATAACCCTATTATATGTATAAAAAATTAATAAATTTTATTAACCTTCTTACCATAAATTGATAACAAATATGATAAACAATAATGAATAATAAAATGCTGACTATGGGAAATGAATTCATATACCGAACAAAACCTAACTACCGATATGGAACCAAAGTTACAATCTAATTTTGTCGCTTTATCATAAAATGATTTAACTTTAGTTCAGCGCTTTTTAATCACTCTTCTTGCAATGAAACATCGAAATTTAACTAAAAAATCATATCTCACTTCAATTAATTTGACAACTCAAACTTTCAAAAAGATTCGTCCATCCATGGAAGCTTTACTGGAATTATCAAAAAGAATTTAAATGTTTCCGGCAAGAAGTTAGCTTCGATAATTAATATCATTGAAAAGCTTGGTGAGCACGTTAGCTCTGATAATTATCGTTGAAAAGCTTGGTGAACAAGTTAGCTCTGATAATTATCATTGAAAAGCTTGGTGAACAAGTTAGCTCTGATAATTATCATTGAAAAGCTTGGTGAACAAGTTAGCTCTGATAATTATCGTTGAAAAGCTTGGTGAACAAGTTAGCTCTGATAATTATCGTTGAAAAGCTTGGTGAACAAGTTAGCTCTGATAATTATCATTGAAAAGCTTGGTGAACAAGTTAGCTCTGATAATTATCATTGAAAAGCTTGGTGAACAAGTTAGCTCTGATAATTATCGTTGAAAAGCTTGGTGAACAAGTTAGCTCTGATAATTATCATTGAAAAGCTTGGTGAACAAGTTAGCTCTGATAATTATCATTGAAAAGCTTGGTGAACAAGTTAGCTCTGATAATTATCGTTGAAAAGCTTGGTGAACAAGTTAGCTCTGATAATTATCATTGAAAAGCTTGGTGAACAAGTTAGCTCTGATAATTATCGTTGAAAAGCTTGGTGAACAAGTTAGCTCTGATAATTATCATTGAAAAGCTTGGTGAACAAGTTAGCTCTGATAATTATCATTGAAAAGCTTGGTGAACAAGTTAGCTCTGATAATTATCGTTGAAAAGCTTGGTGAACAAGTTAGCTCTGATAATTATCATTGAAAAGCTTGGTGAACAAGTTAGCTCTGATAATTATCATTGAAAAGCTTGGTGAACAAGTTAGCTCTGATAATTATCATTGAAAAGCTTGGTGAACAAGTTAGCTCTGATAATTGTCATTGAAAAGCTTGGTGAACAAGTTAGCTCTGATAATTATCGTTGAAAAGCTTGGTGAACAAGTTAGCTCTGATAATTATCATTGAAAAGCTTGGTGAACAAGTTAGCTCTGATAATTATCATTGAAAAGCTTGGTGAACAAGTTAGCTCTGATAATTATCATTGAAGAGCTTGGTGAACAAGTTAGCTCTGATAATTATCATTGAAAAGCTTGGTGAACAAGTTAGCTCTGATAATTATCATTGAAAAGCTTGGTGAACAAGTTAGCTCTGATAATTATCATTGAAAAGCTTGGTGAACAAGTTAACTCTGATATTATCCATGAAAATATTGGTGAACAAGTTAGCTCTGATAACTATCACTGTAAAGCTTAGTGAACAAGTAAGCGTTTGTAAGATAGCTGGAAAATATCAACTAAAGCCTATTTGATTACCACAGTGCTCTCCCATTTCAAAATTGGTAAAAGTTCTGACAAGTGATGGATGTTTTGGTAAGTACTTTTAAGAACCATCCGTCAATTACGAGGAAAATTGTTTCGAGAAGAGCCTGACTAAGGCTATCATTCATTTTTAATTGAAAAATTGATGAGCTGATTGATACTGAATTGCCAATTCTGAAATTTATTTTCAACATCAGTTTTCCTTTTGTAATCAACAACTACTTCAAGATAGATATAGAAGAGTATTTCATTTTACAAAAACTTATTTGATTGTATATCAAGTGTAAGTTCTTATTTTCTTAAAAAATTATTTTCGGTCATTAGAGAAAAAAATTAACGTATTTGAATATAGGATCACTTTAGTCATTTAAAAATCACCTGCAGTTATTTAAAGATCACCTGAAAATATTTAAAGATCACATGCAGACATTTTAAGGTTCATTACAGTTATTTAAAGGTTCATTATAGTTATTTAAAGGTTCACTACAGCTATTTAAAGGTTCACTCCAGTTATTTGAAGGCCTTCGTTCCTCCATATTATTACAGTCAATCTACACTACAACTATGAAAATCATTACACTCTATCGTGTGGTTTCTATTTTATCTTTCTCAGTGTACTACTTTTTGAGTTACAGGCGTTTTCTTTATGCCTCTCTTTTTGTGTCATGCTGTATAATAAAAGCCGCGTCAGTCTGGCCGTGCCACACTTTTATTAATAAACAAATATTAAAAATGTATTAGCTTACGGATTTTTCTTCTGATTTAGTGGCAGTATCATGACTACGAGTCATAATAATATTAATATTAAAAATGATAGTTGTCCCTTTTGAGAGTAAAGATACTTTTATTTAATCAGTAAATATATAGGTATCTGTACTGATATTACGCTCGAACTTCCATTTAAATATAATCCTAGACACTTAAGATTAAATGAACAACAGATACCGAACTAGTAATAAACTAGGTGGTTGCTTGTAGAGCGCATACCTTCACCGTCCCTCCAATCGATTTTGACCTTTTCGTGACCTGGACTATATGACCATCGACCTTCTTGCTCCCTGGTTTCTGGACATTGACCATTCGTCCCATCAAACTTCAGTAATTTGAGTTATGCTAATAGCAAGATTGCAAAAAAAAAATTAGATATAAAAACTTCATATGTTATTCAAACGGGGATAAATAATGCCGGTCAAAACATAATCTTTCCCAATTTTGCGAATATAATAAAGGATATCACTAAAGACAATGTCACCTCTCAAGATGAACCAATTGGTGTGATGGCGTGTGATGGCGCTGTGTCCCTTTTATCACAATCGTGTTAATTACAAGTCACGAACATTTTTGAAAGATTTTCTCATTTTCATTAAAAAACTGAGATATGGTTTCCCTTTCTATTTATTTGTACCTTTAATCACTAGAGACGACATGTAGCAATAACATGAAATGCAATTGTACAGACGTCTTACAAGCTATGTATAAATTGTACATTTTCGGAAATGTTCAAACATTTTTGAACTTGTTGTAATGTTTCTGAACATGTTTGAACGAGTCTGAATATACGTGATAATTAAGCAGCACATCATTCTGAAATTATAGTAGCTATGGTCTGTCTGATGTGATCGTAACTATTATCAGTCTGAAATGATCGTAGCTATTGTCAGTCATACGTGATCATAACTATCGTCGTGATCGTAGCTATTGTCAGTCATACGTGATCATAACTATCGTCGTGATCGTAGCTATTGTCAGTCATACGTGATCATAACTATCGTCGTGATCGTAGCTATTGTCAGTCATACGTGATCATAACTATCGTCGTGATCGTAGTTAACGTCAGTTTCACGTGATCGTAGTTACCGTTAGTGAGACGTGATCGTAGTTACCGTTAGTGAGACGTGATCGTAGCTATCTCTAGTGTGACGTGATCGTAGTTATCGTCAGTTTGACGTGATCGTAGAGTTATCGTCAGAGTGACGTGATCGATAGCTATTGTCAGTTTGACGTGATCGTAGAATTATTGTCAGTGTGACGTGATTGTACCTATCGTCAGTTTGACGTGATCGTAGAGTTATCGTCAGATTGATGTGATCGTAGCTATCGTCAGCGTGACGTGATCTTAGCTATCGTCAGTGTGATGTGATCGTAGTTATCGTCTCATCTCCATAATGAAGGAGAGTTAATGGCATTTCTGATGGAGTGATTTGCATATTACCTGCCTTTATGGAGCACTATTGGCATTTTTTGCCACTTTGTTAGTATTTCGCCAAACAGAAACACAGGCGCTCCTTTTTATGGGCTGCTGATGGGAGAAAACAGTAGGTGGAATATCGTCAAAAGTTCATCAATGTACTTTCGGAGGCGAGGATTTAAGGGATGTAGGAAAGAAAGTATATTGTATCACACGGGACTTACCTGTTATATTGAACTAGCGTACTTTCCTGTTAAAAATAACAGGGTTTATAAGAAAATAGATTATAACACAAGGAGTTTACGTCCATTCTATGAAACTGATAAACTTCCCGTTAAAAATGTTGGGTTTCGTTTGTAATAAACTTGGTTTACTTTAACAATTCATACGTTAACTAAATCATTTTCTGCTTATACAATTAAGTAATTATGAATCGGTTTATTGTGATTGCAATGTAAATAATATTAATCGTATGGAAACTATATTTACTCAATTTTCACCAATGATATCCAGAGGTTATCAGGAGAAAACAATAATTCTGTGCAATGTATTTGCAATACCTGGTTTTTCAAGTGTTCAGTACAAATACCAATTTTCCGTGTTATACGGCAGACTTATTTCCTATGTACGTTGAAAAATGACCAATGGTGTTCAGAGCCCTTACCAATTCATGAAGCTTCGTTCTAGATGTTTCCTCAGGGTGCTTTTTTCCTTCAGCTGGAGTATTCCAATACCTTCGAATTGAGGTGTTAAATAAACCATAAAGAAGAATTGAAGTCAATGTTAGGTACTTTGAATAAAAAACGAGCGCATAGAACTTCAAATTCGAAGAAATCATTCGCTATAAAATAGACTTGAAATATTACCGAAACTAATATAAGATTATAAATTATATAGGTAAGTTATGTTGGGGCCATATAAGATTAATAGAGGACTCTACTTAATTGTCTGTGTTTCCACATTAACCCTTATGAGTTTAACTATCATAATATACAGAAGGGTTGACTATGTGTTTAAAAACACATGTCGTATTTACAAACCTACGGTACTGTATTTTTTACAAGTTGTTAGTATATGCGTATACTAAATAAATGTGTACCAAATTTCAAGTAAAAATATTTAACATATAAGGAGAAATGAATACATAGGTATATAAAACATTGGCAACTGAGAGAGCAGAGCTGGGATTGGGTGGAGAGTGACCCAATCACAGCTCGTGCATGTGTGTGTATTCCATGAAAACGTAGACTGATGTGTGCTAAGAGGCTAACCAAACTGTATTTCTACATTGCCACACGTCACTACTGTACAATTATTTTCCTAATGTACGTGATTTACGCTGATTTACGCCGATACGTGAATGTTCTTTAACTTTTAAATACAAAAATATATTTGGCATATATGTAGGAACCAAATCAAGAAAGGCCGGTAAATTTGAAGGAATGACATGAAAGATATAAAGTAATTTAAAAGGATTTACCTAGTAAACACATGTCAAACTCATTAGAGTTAATTGTATTTTGTTTTGTTTGTATGATATTCGGTTACGTGATATTTTTTTTGAATTTTGGAAGTCCTTTAGAACAATTGGGTCATGTTCTTTACAGGTTCGAATATGTTTTTTCAAGTTCTGACGTGATGAAACAAGCTTTAACTAGGTAAATAATGTACTACTTACTTCATTTTTTTTACACAGTACATATAATCAGTGAGTGTTCGCTTTCCTATAGCAGTTTAATTAACTTATTCTTTTCCAGGTGCAAACTGAATCCAAAGTTACTTTTGTTAAACTTCAAACCTTACATGTTTACATTCCGAAACTTTGAAGGGAAAAAGAGAAGGAGAATTATATTTGGATGCGACACCACTTTTACTGACAGTCAGAAGAGTCAAAAGAGAGAAGGTATCGTATGACAACTTTTGAGTTCAGTGGAAATGGATATACGAGCATTTTATTAGGAAAAAATGATAAAAAACTGACTCAACGAAGGTACAGGATGAATAAAAGCTACAGAACAACAGGAGTTGATCACCTTAGCATTCAACAGAAGGTAGAGAACAACAGGAGTTGATCACCTTAGCATTCAACAGAATGTAGAGAACAACAGGAGTTGATCACCTTACCATTCAACAGAAGGTACGGAACAACAGGAGTTGATCACCTTACCATTCAACAGAAGGTACAGAACAACAGGAGTTGATCACCTTACCATTCAACAGAAGGTAGAGAACAACAGGAGTTGATCACCTTACCATTCAACAGAAGGTACAGAACAACAGGAGTTAATCACCTTACCATTCAACAGAAGGTACAGAACAACAGGAGTTAATCACCTTACCATTCAACAGAAGGTACAGAACAACAGGAGTTAATCATCTTCTCATTTGAATATGGTTCCTTCTTAATTTGACGTGTTTCAATACGAAAAGAAAATTTCAAATAGGCCAATTATATTTTATTATGGATTTATTATCATAATATAAGTGAATTTTGTACCCACAATTTGTTTAAAAATATATATAGTAACATATTTGGTATTTAAAATAAAATGTAAAACATTAGAAATAATAAAAACTGTCATTTTCTTTTCAAGCTTCCGATTTATTCAAAAATCATCCTCAGGAAACCTAATTTTAACCTAAAAGATACACAATTTATATACTCTAATCTCCTATCTAGGATACAGACTATTTATAAATAAAACTTAATTCTATCTTTAATTACAATATTTATGATCAGAAGCCCCAACTCAATTCACAAGAGGCTTCTACGGAATTATTTATTTAAAATGATTTATTTTTGTAATTTATTTTCATTTCGTTATGTATTTATTTATATTGTAATTAAAGATATAATTAAGTTTTATTTATAAATAGTCTGTATCCTAGATAGGAGATTAGAGTATATAAATTGTGTATCTTTTAGGGTACGGTTACTATGGATGCGTATTCAAGCGATTTTTCGCACTGACGACTTCTGATGAAATCGGATGAAAATCAAATTCATGCATTCCAATGGGAGTGGTTACAGTGGCTGCGATTTGGTCGTCAGAATACGTACGAAGTCGTCAGACTAACTTTAGCGTTCAAATGAGTTGCGACAACTTTCGGTAATTTTTGTGTATATTCCTCTTTCATTTGATTGCTATTACTGTTTACCCATGTGTTTTGGAAATATGTTGTTTGATGCTAGGTATCAGAAATAATACAGATATTATTTAGTGATATAAAATTAATTTAATCATAATATAATTATATATAAAGGCTTGAATTGGTTGTTACTTTGTACAATTTTTATTTTTAATGAAATGGAATACCTATCAATAATTATATTACATAAAAAGATTCTCATCATTTTTCTATTTAGGTATTTCTAAATTGTGTTTAGTGAAATTGTGAAAATAATAATAAAATTAGCGTTGCGTCTATTATTTCAGAGGCAACAGGTATTAATTCCTCCCAAACATTATATCAAATAAACATAGTTTAGACCCCAATATTAATGGGGCAGAAACACACTGACGATCAGAAATCGCGTACAGTGTAACCACCTCGCACTGACGATCAGTTCTGACGACGTCGTCAGTGCGAAAAATCTCTCGAATACGCGTCCATAGTAACCGTACCCTTAGTTTAGAATTAGGTTTCCTGAGGATGATTTTTGAATAAATCCAAAGTTTGAAAAGAAATGGCAGTTTTTATTATTTCTCTTGTTTTACATTTTATTTTGAAATTGCGGTTCCCAAGGACAAAATTTGTTATTTACGATTTGTTTATTATATATTTGTGTGATACAGTATAATAATCAGCATTAAATTTGAAAAATAGAATATTATGAATCTTAATTGAAATATATGAATATAATTTAATTTAAGATATAATTTATTTATAATAGAAATACATTTAGTTGATTGATATATATAATAATTAATTAATTAATAATTAAATCAAATTTACTCAAACCAAAATCAAATACATAAATATGAGTAGAAATTTATATATTCTAAATAATTATCTGATTTAGATTACTAGAGATCATATTGTAAATTTAGTTACAATTATTGAGGTAATAATTATTTGAATGTTTTAGTTACATTCATTTTCTTCTTCAACATAAGGGATGAAATTCAAAGGCTTGGAGAGGATGGTTGGTTTCTGCAAAAAAATGATAATATTAAATAAAGGTAATATATTCTCATTATGTAACTTGGGTATGATCGGTAATTGCGTATAAACGCTTAAAATTCAACCGGTGGTGATTGACCAAATAAAAATAACTGGAAATTTCTTTTGTTGTAAAAAAATCAGCCCTACAATATCGGTGTGAGTGATCTTGATAATGAAAAAATCCATATTTTACTAATTTTTAAAACATTTTTGCTGGTGTGTATTTGTCATGTAATCCTTACCGGTACGATAGCCTGTCGTCCATATCCCATGCAGAGTTGGATCTGTTCTTGGTCACTAAGTTTCTTGTTTATCAGCAAGGCGTTCTCACCATCCTTCCAGAAAGATCGGTTATGAAGAAGATCGTACAGTGTTTCATTCTTGCTCGCTTGAACATAGTAATAATAAGAATGTAATTAACCGTGTTATAATCTGTATTTTTGTATTAATAAAAATTGGTATTTTATTTATTCTTGGTGTGACAATTCGTCCCCTAAACTTTTAAGCAAAAACTGAAACCCTTACCAGGTGACACAAGTTGTAGAAACATTCTGTCTTTCGTTTTCTCATGTCAAATTTTTCGTCACCTTATCTTATTACTGTTTGAATTATCATGGAGTATTGTGTAGTAACAAATAATGTGTGTTGGTGTTCTGTGAAAGTGCGGTAGAAGTTTAAATCTTTTTTTTATTAAGTATTTCTTTTCATTGCAGTTAATGTTCACTTGGTAAATAAAAATTATAGACTTAAGTTGATCATTGTTGCTAGTGGAAAGTGATCCACGGATCAACTATTAACATTGTTTTTGTTGTGCTACAAACTTGTTGTAGAGATATTGGAAGCAACAATGTAAGTTTGATTTTGATGTGGTATTTTTATTTTGAAAACTAGTCATATTTCGGATTATTCTATATTTTATCTTTCCATAAAAATTATCATTAGTTTTTTGTTTCTTTGCCAGCTCCTCGTTCAAAATCAAGACTTGGAGTGTGGATAGGCTTTCCACTTCTGTTTTCCTCAGTTTTCCTCTTCACGATTTTTGATTTGTGATTTGCCCCCTTTGATTGACCGCAATTGATCCTTTGATTGACCGCAATTGCTCCTGTGATTGACCGCATTTGCTCCTGTGATTGACCGCATTTGCCCCTGTGAATTGGATAATTCCTGTCTACCTAACGTGAATTGGATAATTCCTGTCTACCTAACGTGAATTGGATAATTCCTGTCTACCTAACGTGAATTGGATAATTCCTGTCTACCTAACGTGAATTGGATAATTCCTGTCTACCTAACGTGAATTGGATAATTCCTGTCTACCTAACGTGAATTTGGTTGTACCTGCCTACCAACCTACCTACTGTAACCCTGTATTCGAGTCCCAGCTTTCCTGTAGGTAAAACTATCGGTGCATGAAGTTTGCTAACTTTAGCCTAAACTTCCATTCCTTTTTTACATCCCATTATATTTTGTTCCCTTATATTTTGTTCATGATTTCAATTTATTTCGTTAATTATATTTTTTTCTTCTATTTTTGACCGACCGACTGACAAAGACTAACTAAATTGACTGTACCTAATTATCCCTTTATTTTTGCCTGTCCATATTAATTTTGTCTACTATTTTTTTGAGTTTATTTTCATATGATTTAGTTGGCTTTAAGCATAGTTTTTTTCTGCAATTCTTCTGTTCAGAACTAACTGAAAGTTATGTTTATTATTTAGTTATATTATGTTTCTAATCAAATCCATTTTTTTTGTAATATAGTAAGATGTAAATGCGTTAATTTGTTGCCGTGGATTTTTTTATATAAAGTTCTTTCGTAATAAATTTCTATTTTTGTTTGTTGTAGTTATTACTTGTTTTCCAGATTGTTGAGATTGAGTGGATGGAATATGTTTATTCCGCCGGGATGAAATTTATTGAATAAATACCTATCGTTGCCACAACATAGGATATTTTTCTGGTGCCCAGACCCGGGACTAATATTCACTTGGTCTCAATATTTGGGAGATTGGCTTATCTTCATTAACTATTTATATTTTCATTACTTTAAATTTTCTATTTTTTTAATGTATGCCCCAAATTAATTATTCCTAAATTTTTTTAGCGTGATTTATAATTTTCATTTTCGTTTTTCTAACAATTTAATGATTATTGTTTACTAATGTTTTGTAGATATATAGAGTGGTTGATTTGAAAATACTAATGAAGTGATTCATTTTATGCAGATTTTCTTGGTTAGGGTGCGATACTCATTTACCGTGTGCTACTAATATTTAGTGTCAAATATCTTTCGTTCTACCTTGTTGTTTTGTTGCGTTCTAGTTAAAATTTTGCGTTCTAGTTAATTTGCGTTCTAGTTAAAACTTTGAGTTCAGTTTTTTTGTGTTACACCAGTTTTTTTGTGTTACACCAGTTTTTTTGTGTTACACCAGTTTTTTTGTGTTACACCAGTTTTTTTGTGTTGCGCATTAATTTGTACGTGTTCTTAACTTCCTATTTAAATTAGTTTCCAAATTTGATTTGTAATAATTGAATTACCTTATTTTCGTTTTGGTGACTAACCGCGATACCTATCAGATTATTTTTTTGAAGTAGATAATTTAATTTAGACTTTAATATGGAGGAGGGTAATTCCGACAAACCTTCGTTATCTCTTCAGGATGAGAGGGACCACGTAACAAAGTCTTTTCAGGAAATGGTCGATGCTCTCAGTCAGAGTAATGAGGAAGTTAATGTCCTGAAGGGTGAGAGACGTGCTCTTTCTGAGGAACTGCAGAATCGGGTGGTCGAGCAGGAGACTGTCATGAGGGCTCTTGTAAGAATTCAAGGAATGTTTAGCCAGTTTTCACGTCCTGAAATACGTAGTAAGTTCTTGAATGGAGAATTTATAGAGTTAGCAGATTATGCGAATTTTCTTTCATGTATAGATATATTTAAAAATATATTGTTGCCTGTACCGGGTAAAAATTTACCTGGGGTAAGTTATCGAATGAATTTTCTTGGTAAACTGTTATCCAAGAATACAAGCGAGCCTTTGGATACAAATGGTTGCTATCTTCCAGTTCGTAAACAGTTTGCGTGGTGGAGAGATATGTTCGAGCAAATGATGAGTAGTGATGGATGGACATCGACTTCACCTAGGGAACTTCAAGCTGATTCTGTCAAGAACGCGCCTGTGTCATTCTCTGCTCCTCATCTGTCTCCAATCAGGAAGACCTCGTTATCTGAACCACCTGTACCTAATTACGCTGTGAACTACTCTAAACCAAGACGTACTTGCAAGAAATGGCTGACAGAGAATTTTGATTCATCTTCCAGTGATGATTCTGCAACGGGTCGACGCTTTTCAAACCATGGTCGGAGCTCAGGCAGTCTTTCTGATGATGAAGGAACCCTCTTATTGAAAGCTATCCGTGAACTAGGACGGAAAAAGGAAGTGCTTGCTCCAGTTCCCTTCAGCTCGTCCAGCCCCACCTCGTTCAATAAGTTTCTTAGAAGCTATGAGCGATATTTTGACGCTAAATACGATGGTACCGAAGTGGAGAAGGCGTCCCATCTTGAAGGTTTCCTTGAGGGCTCTGCTAAGGCTGCTTTCAGGGCATTGAATGGATCAACCATTAAGTTCAGCAACCTGAAGCCTAAACTTCTCAGCTGGTATGAGTCCCAACTGTTAGACTTGAGGGAAACACATCAACGCAAGTTCTTTGGTGCGACTATGGATGCGGAAGACACGTGTGGCATCTACTGTTTGCATCTGGAGCAATTGGCTGTTAAAGCGTTCAAGGACTCTCCAACTGAATTAGAACATCAGCTGAAGAAAAAGTTTAGAGAAACGGCACCTAAATCTTTAGTGCTGCAGATTGATAATGCAGAAACTATTTTTAGCATCACAAATGATACTAATCTATCATGGAAACAATGGAAGAGATTGGCGGAGCAATGCGATCGTAAGAAGAATGCTGCTAGGGTAGTAGTGAACCAGAAAGAGACTCTTCCTCTCTTTATGAGCTCAGATCAACAATCTGCTGAGTCGCCACCGAAAGTGACTGAGTATAGTAGATTCAGGAGTCAGACCTTCAAGCGAAGGGGAGAGGGACCACAATTTAAGAATGTCTCATGGAAAGATGAAGGGAAGAAATCACCTAATGTGAACTCATCAAAATTACGAGGAGCACGTAGAATACCCGAAGATGTTCGACACCGAAGGAAAGATTTTGGATGCGATTGGTGTCAAAAAACAGGGCACACTGAAGATAGGTGCTGGGCCAAACAGAAGAGATGTTTGACTTGTGGCAGTGACGAACACTGGATGTCGGGGTGTCCTAAGGTGCGCGGTCGAGACGATGAAGAAATCCGGCAGCGAAGGTCTGATTATTCAACTTTTCCTTCTTTAAACTGACCAGCTCCAAGCCAAGTGAGTTAAACTTGGAGCGAAAGTATGTTTCCCCACTCACGATTCCAAATTCTCTCCCAATTGGTGATCTTCCACGGAAGAATGATCTTAACGTATTAGAGGAACCGGAGGGGCCTGCATTGGAATATTCACCTTCTGCACACAAGGATGATGTTGATAACCATAGTGAAGACAGTACCTCTAATTCTGATTGTACATTGAATGAGGAATCTGGTCATCGAAATATAGCTATGACTGAAAATCACTTCGAGAATAGATTGGTTACGCAGGTTGAAGTAAATGGAGTCAAGCATAGAGCTTTATTTGACACTGGTGCTCAGGTAAATATGATACCAGAGAGTATGTTGTCATCCGCTGGCATTCCTTATACACCAACTAGCGGTGTAAATATTAGAGGATTTGGAGCGCCAGGACTGGTTGCTACATTGGGAGAGGTAAATTTAACTATAAATTTGCATGGTATAATTTTAAATAGGTGTAATTTCTTGGTCATGAAAGAGGAACACGTAAGTAACCTCATTATTCTAGGACTAAATTGCCTTAAGCGAAATAGACTCATTTTTGATTTACACAGTAGGAAGATATCCAAAGTGTTTAATTGTGGATCTATATGGAATTGTTTCATTGACAGGAATGGTGACTGCAAAATTCTATGGTCTGCTATACCAGTGGCAGTCTCTGAAGCAGTGACTTTGAAGGCAGGTAATTCTGCCAAAGTTGATGTCTGTTGGACTTTCCCAGATGGTGTTGATGGTACGTGTGACTGCAGTGGGGAGAAGAGCGAGGTAATGTTTGTAGACGAGTTAAGTTCATCATCGTATATTCAGTTAGTGGGAGGATTGGTTCACGATTTGGTTAAAACACCATCAGTCCTTTTAATCAATAATGGAACAAAGTTAGAGTCCATTAAAACCTCTAATATTATAGGTACCATTTCCTCCGCCGTATACGAGGATGAGGTTCGTCAGCTTCGGCATGCGAACGTCGTGATGATGGAACTTCCTGAAGATGGAACTAGTGGGGAGGAAGACTTTAGTTCAATTGATCTTCATGACCATCTATCAGAGGAAGAAAAGTCAGCCATCCAGTCCCTACTAGTTAATCATAAGACTGTGTTCGGCAACAATGGGAGCGTTGGGAAGTTGAACGTGATAACTCCCCATAAACTGGAATTGACAGACTATAACCCCATCTACCAACGTCCCCGTAGATTCCCTGAGAAGGTCACTGAAGAAATAGACGCTCAATGCAAGGAACTTGAGCTCTTGGACATTATTGAGCCAAGTCAATCAGGGTGGTCGAGTCCAGTTGTTCCTATCCGAAAAAAGGATGGCACGATCAGACTTTGTGTAGACTATCGAAAGCTAAATGAAGTCACGCGTCCAGATAAATTCCCATTACCGAATTTGAGCGATGCTGTCTTTGGACTTCATGGTGTACAATTTTTCACTACATTAGACATGATCAAGGGCTATTATCAAGTACCACTAGATGAGGAGTCACGCCAGTATACTGCATTTTCTACTCCTCGTCGGCATTGGCAGTTTAAGAGGCTATCATTTGGACTGAAGAATGCTCCATCAGCCTTCCAGCGGACGATGCAGACGATCCTGAGCGGGTTTTCGTGGAGGAAGGTGATTGTCTACATCGATGATGTGCTGATAATGGGAGACAGCTACGATGAGCACCTTCAACTCTGTGATAAAGTACTGAGTACATTGTCTAATCACGGTGTAAAACTAAACTTAGCAAAATGCAAGTGGTTTTGCAAGAAGGTAGAGTTTCTGGGCCACGTTATCAGTGCCAATGGTCTGAGCAAACCGGATTCGTATGTTAAAACTGTAGCAGATTTTCCTCAACCTAAGTCCAAAACTCAACTTAGAGAGTTTTTGGGGTTGTTAAACTTCCAAAGGAAGTTCATTCCGAACTGCTCTCTGGTCATGCGCCCTCTGAGTCAAGCTACCGGTGGAGGCAGTAAGAAGAAAGGGAAGATAGAATGGACAGACGAGATGGATGCAGCCTTCAATTCACTTAAGGAACTGATGGTAAAAGAGGTGACGTTGGCTTATCCCGACTATGGCGAAGGAGCTCAGCCACTGCTGGTCTACTCGGATGCGTCAGGGTATGGTATTGGAGCATGTTTAGCTCAATTTCAGGAAAATATTTTCAGGGTAATTGCGTACGCTTCTGTTTCTTTCAATGAAACTGAATTAAAGTATAGCACTTTAGAAAGAGAGTTAGCCGCAATTAGATGGTCGGTTAGGACATTTAGACCTTTCATCTTTGGTATAGAATTTGTGATTCATACTGACCATCGTCCTCTAATACACCTCTATAATTTGCAGATAGTCAATATGAGACTGGCTAGAACCCTGAGAGAACTTAGCGAGTATAACTTCGTAATCAAGTATACTCCTGGGAGAGCAAACACTGCTGCAGATGCACTATCACGTATGGAGCATTTGGGTTCTTCAGATGAACCAGAAGTCCAGGATTATGGCGTTCTCCCTGATGGACTTTTGTTAGCCAAGCATGTACCTGGCGGTGGTGATTCTCTGGTTGAAAGTATCATGATAGCAGCCAGCTTTCAACAGTTTGCCGTGTCCCTTCCAGATACTATGAATGATCTACGCACAGTTTTGGTTCAAGAGCTGATAAAAGATTCTGATAGATATCTTCTAAAGAAAGATAAGACATTGTCACGCAGATTGAAAGTAATGATGGAACCTGGCCAACTTCTCTGTGATGAAATAATGATGGCTTTTGCTCACTTGTTTAAGTGTGTTGTTTTTGTGCATGTGGAAGTCATTTCCCTGTCATTCATACTTCTCCCATTTCAGATACTCCCTTGGAGTGTCCCAGGATCCATCTCCAGTGCTTGGCGGGGGTACATTTCAACCCATTGATGGAAACTGTCACTTATAAGGTGCCTGGTATTCCTATCACTCCATCAATCACACCTTTGAATCATGTGCCTGAACCTGAAGAAGCGGAAGAAGTTGACTTGATGACTGGCGGATGTTTCTTAGGACTTGAAGTTTTGGAAAGTGAGCCTAGTTCTTATTGGTGTGAGCAGCATCCTCGTACGCATGAGGCCACCATTTAGTTAAACTATATCAGGAAGATGTATGTGTATTGTTGGACACTGGAGCCCAGGTGAGCTGTGTATTGCATAGTGTAGCAGTTAGGATGCGATCTGTCATGAGGAGTGCTGCAGGATTGGACATAGTTGGTATCGGAGCAGGAAGAGATCCAGTTATGGGCAAGACTACCCTTTTACTTAACTTGGGATCTTATGAAATAGAACATGAATTTGCTGTAGTTGAAGATTATTGTATGGGCTTTTGTTTGGTGTTTGGGGCAGATCTGATGGCTACCCACAAATTCAATTTGGATCTTTCAGATTTAACTGTTACAGCTGGTAGAGCGGTGCTCCATATATCTTCACTA
Source organism: Caprella mutica (assembly GCA_947561585.1). Classification (NCBI taxonomy): domain Eukaryota; kingdom Metazoa; phylum Arthropoda; class Malacostraca; order Amphipoda; family Caprellidae; genus Caprella; species Caprella mutica. Next base: position 41,530 of record CANNZV010000968.1, read on the forward strand.
CCTACACCTGGTCCTTTGAATAATACTTGTTCCTTTTCTTCCTCTGAGAAAAGCGTTTTGTGTTTAACTAGGACTAATTTATTGATTGATGAAACTGAACTTCGTGAATTACAGAAGAATAGTCAATTATCGCAGGTTAGGTGTATGATCGGGAAGGGTGATACTGATAGGTGGCCAGTAATGATAAAGAAATACAAGTATTACAGGAGCAAACTTAGGGTAGAAGACGGTATCTTATATTATTTGTCAAATGAAATTTTGATTCCTGTTGTTACTTTCAGTTTTGTTGTTGAGATGGCGTTATTGTTTCATTATAAAAGAGTACATCTTGGTCGGCAGAAGCTTATAGCTGCTCTCTCTGAACACTTATGGCATCCAGGATTGGTGAGTGTTGCAGCCGATGTTACTCGCACCTGCGATCATTGTCAACGTGTGAAAGTGGCCGGAAGTCCTCAGCCTCCTATGTTGAAAGTCCAAACCAAGGTACCTTTTGAGCTCTTGACAATGGACTTGATCTGCCTTCCACGGACTAGTAAAGGTAATAATTGTTGCTTGGTAACTGTCGACCACAATTCTAAATGGTTGAATGTAGTACCACTTTCCAATAAGACTGCTGTGATGGTTACATCTGCATTGGAGAAAAGAGTTTTGCCTACTCTCGCTAAGTTGCCTGATAAGGTTCTTACTGACAATGGTCCTGAATTTCGTTCCAGATTGTTTAATGACTTGTTAGACAAGTTTTCTATTTGTCATGTTCGTACCACTGCTTATAGACCTCAGGGCAATGGCTTGTGCGAACGAACGAACCGCACTATAACTGAATTGTTACGTAATGTTGGTGCTGAGGCAAACAATTGGGATGAGTTTATCCCGCAAATTGTTATTATGTATAACACCTCTGCTCATTCAGAATTGAATTGTACCCCTTCTCAGTACCTACTGGGAAGAGAACACTTGACGTTCCAAGGGGTTCCTGTTTCTTCTGAAGAGCAACAGTACTGGAAGCAAGGTAATCCTTCTTTCAAACCTTTTCGAACGGGACAGCTTGTCCTACGTAGGGTGGTTGTTGTTGGGAGAAAAGTGGCTGATAAACTGGAGGATAGGTATGATGGTCCCTACCAGGTAATTATTGTCAATCCCAACAAGGTAACTTACGTGGTAAGTCACTGTGTGGCTAAAACTGAGCACAAGGTTCACCACACGCAGCTACGTAGATATTTTAAACCGCCCCGTTATTTATTAGACCATCCCTCTTATTTCAGGTTTGTCGGGGAGATTTCAGATAGTGCTGAAGTGGATACTGATCCCAGTCTGGTAGGTAGCGAGGACGAGGAGGAACAACTGTTTTCTTTTGGACCAGTGATCTGTCCTACTGCTCGTTCTCATCACTACGATGAACCATGGGAGTCTACTAATAGTGATGAACCTTGTAAGAGTGATTTAGGCACTGAAGAGGATTATTATGTGGGTAACATCATTCCAGATGTTACAGAAGAGGTTAGTGAGAAGTTAACTGGATATTTTAAGAGTATTTGTGATGTTGAAAGGGAATACAGTTTCTCCAGTACTTCTAGCACTGATCAGATTTGCCCTATTAATGAAACCGATTCTAATTCTGATTTGTTTGATTGGTCTAATTTAGCTGATAGCCCGACTTTTTGGAATATGCTCGATGTACAGCATAAGTCTGAGGAAAATTCATTTAAGAGTTTTGGTACTGTTTTAACCTATGTTAACTTAGATACCACGGAAGAGTCTATCTTAGCTGATCTTGACGAAGAGGTATCCTCTCCAGAAACTGAGATAACTTTCAAAAATGTTTCAAAGGTTAGATCTGTTAAATCTAGAGTAGAATTGAGTTGCAGCCTGGATGACGTCAGAAGTGGTGCTGTTGAGGATGTATCATCTTGGGTGCACTGGTTGAGTAGAGATTTGACCGCTTTAGATTTAGCTGGTACACAACCTGTTACTCGTACTATGGTGACGTCGCCAGTACAACGACGAGTACAGGAACTTTATCGACAAGCACCCCTTATTTTTGAAACAGGTGATATATCCGGAAATAATCTTTCTGATGTTCCCACAGCTACTGCTAGGGAAGAACGTATCACTCGATCCCGAGGACCTGCCAAGGAGCACCCGTGGGTGCAGCCTCGTACTCTAGAATATTCCAGGAGGAAATAAAAGTTGATGGTAGACGAATTGGTCAAGTGGGGAGGAGTGTTATAATCTGTATTTTTGTATTAATAAAAATTGGTATTTTATTTATTCTTGGTGTGACAATTCGTCCCCTAAACTTTTAAGCAAAAACTGAAACCCTTACCAGGTGACACAAGTTGTAGAAACATTCTGTCTTTCGTTTTCTCATGTCAAATTTTTCGTCACCTTATCTTATTACTGTTTGAATTATCATGGAGTATTGTGTAGTAACAAATAATGTGTGTTGGTGTTCTGTGAAAGTGCGGTAGAAGTTTAAATCTTTTTTTTATTAAGTATTTCTTTTCATTGCAGTTAATGTTCACTTGGTAAATAAAAATTATAGACTTAAGTTGATCATTGTTGCTAGTGGAAAGTGATCCACGGATCAACTATTAACATTGTTTTTGTTGTGCTACAAACTTGTTGTAGAGATATTGGAAGCAACAATGTAAGTTTGATTTTGATGTGGTATTTTTATTTTGAAAACTAGTCATATTTCGGATTATTCTATATTTTATCTTTCCATAAAAATTATCATTAGTTTTTTGTTTCTTTGCCAGCTCCTCGTTCAAAATCAAGACTTGGAGTGTGGATAGGCTTTCCACTTCTGTTTTCCTCAGTTTTCCTCTTCACGATTTTTGATTTGTGATTTGCCCCCTTTGATTGACCGCAATTGATCCTTTGATTGACCGCAATTGCTCCTGTGATTGACCGCATTTGCTCCTGTGATTGACCGCATTTGCCCCTGTGAATTGGATAATTCCTGTCTACCTAACGTGAATTGGATAATTCCTGTCTACCTAACGTGAATTGGATAATTCCTGTCTACCTAACGTGAATTGGATAATTCCTGTCTACCTAACGTGAATTGGATAATTCCTGTCTACCTAACGTGAATTGGATAATTCCTGTCTACCTAACGTGAATTGGATAATTCCTGTCTACCTAACGTGAATTTGGTTGTACCTGCCTACCAACCTACCTACTGTAACCCTGTATTCGAGTCCCAGCTTTCCTGTAGGTAAAACTATCGGTGCATGAAGTTTGCTAACTTTAGCCTAAACTTCCATTCCTTTTTTACATCCCATTATATTTTGTTCCCTTATATTTTGTTCATGATTTCAATTTATTTCGTTAATTATATTTTTTTCTTCTATTTTTGACCGACCGACTGACAAAGACTAACTAAATTGACTGTACCTAATTATCCCTTTATTTTTGCCTGTCCATATTAATTTTGTCTACTATTTTTTTGAGTTTATTTTCATATGATTTAGTTGGCTTTAAGCATAGTTTTTTTCTGCAATTCTTCTGTTCAGAACTAACTGAAAGTTATGTTTATTATTTAGTTATATTATGTTTCTAATCAAATCCATTTTTTTTGTAATATAGTAAGATGTAAATGCGTTAATTTGTTGCCGTGGATTTTTTTATATAAAGTTCTTTCGTAATAAATTTCTATTTTTGTTTGTTGTAGTTATTACTTGTTTTCCAGATTGTTGAGATTGAGTGGATGGAATATGTTTATTCCGCCGGGATGAAATTTATTGAATAAATACCTATCGTTGCCACAACAACCGTATAGGGTTAAAAGGGAACATAATAATATAATAATTAACTCTATATCAGTACCGCATAGGGGGCCATAACGACCTCTCTCAGTTTTCTTTCATGTTTACCTCCCCAAATAATGAAGTGAGCTTCCAGAGATTTCATGGCTTTTTAGGTTTGGTATTAAAGCATTTTTGGAAATTAACCTCGTTAAATAATAATTCGCATTGGTTTAAAAGTATTTGAAAAAGGGAACTGAAATAATTAGGTACTATATCCAGATAATAAAGTTTATTGGGGCTACATTGTCTCAAATTTGTAACAATATTGGCAATGTTGTAATGCTATTGGCAATGTTGTAATGCTATTGGCAATGTTGTAATGCTATTGGCAATGTTGTAATGCTATTGGCAATGTTGTAATGCTATTGGCAATGTTGTATTACTATTGGCAATGTTGTAATACTATTGGCAATGTTGTAATGCTATTGGCAATGTTGTATTACTATTGGCAATGTTGTAATACTATTGGCAATGTTGTAATGCTATTGGCAATGTTGTAATACTATTGGCAATGTTGTAATGCTATTGGCAATGTTGTATTACTATTGGTAATGTTGTAATGCTATTGGCAATGTTGTAATGCTATTGGCAATGTTGTAATGCTATTGGCAATGTTGTAATGCTATTGGCAATGTTGTATTACTATTGGCAATGTTGTAATGCTATTGGCAATGTTGTAATACTATTGGCAATGTTGTAATACTATTGGCAATGTTGTAATGCTATTGGCAATGTTGTAATGCTATTGGCAATGTTGTAATACTATTGGCAATGTTGTAATACTATTGGCAATGTTGTAATACTATTGGCAATGTTGTAATGCTATTGGCAATGTTGTATTACTATTGGCAATGTTGTAATACTATTGGCAATGTTGTAATACTATTGGCAGTGTTGTAATACTATTGGCAATGTTGTAATGCTATTGGCAATGTTGTAATACTATTGGCAATGTTGTAATACTATTGGCAATGTTGTAACAATATTGGCAATGTTGTATTACTATTGGCAATGTTGTAATACTATTGGCAATGTTGTAATACTATTGGCAGTGTTGTAATACTATTGGCAATGTTGTAATACTATTGGCAATGTTGTAATACTATTGGCAATGTTGTAATACTATTGGCAATGTTGTAACAATATTGGCAATGTTGTAATACTATTGGCAATGTTGTAATACTATTGGCAATGTTGTAATACTATTGGCAATGTTGTAATACTATTGGCAATGTTGTAATACTATTGGCAATGTTGTAACAATATTGGCAATGTTGTAATGCTATTGGCAATGTTGTAACAATATTGGGATAATGTTGCTCCAAGCCAACCTTACCAATATTAATAAATAATGGTGTCACCAGTTAGTACATTCACGGGGAAAGGAATATTTCGAAAAAATTATACTCATATCATATTTGAAACGTTCCCAATTAACATAAATTGCTATTTTTCACATACCGCATCCATTTATATTTTGAAGAAGATTGACATTTGTTTTCAAATCATTCATTTTAATAATATTTATTGTATCGTATTAATGTAATAAAACAATTTTAATGGGAAAAGTTAAAAAAAACAACCATCTAACATTGAAAATGAAGTGCACGAATTTTTTTTCTCACTGGTTGGTTCCTTGACTGTTATTCTTTTCAAGCCATCAACCCGGGCAACAAGAATGGACTCTTTGGAGCCAGTGACGTCGTTCTTGCCTCGGAAGAACTTCTCTACCTTGGAACTGATTCCTTCTTCGCTGTAAGGTGTCAAGTCGATCACAGGTGTGGTATGTGTTAGATAAAATACAGCGTTGAAAAAAAAGCATCGGGAAGCTATTTGGCACATTGTTAGCAGAGGTCAAATGCTCAACATTTTTATTATTTTTATAAATATATTAATAATTTTTGGTTTTAAATAAAAAGTAAAAATGGTAAATTGAAACTGTGAATAATTGAGTAATTATAAGATTTTCAATTGGAAAAGTATTCCACTATTATTTTAAATCACAATTTTTTCAATTATTAAAAAAAGAAAGAAATCTTACCGAACACTTTTGAAGAATCGTCTGAAAATGAAGAAAATTGCATACATTAAGGGCCGTACACACGTACGGCATTAAGTCTTTCCACGAGACTTTTTGCTAAGCTCCTCCTATTTTTTCCACGAGAATAAAAGAAAAAACTATATAATTATTATTTATTTCAGTTGGTATCCATGATACCTGCAGGTGTCATGGATACCAACTGAAATAATTAATAACTATATAGTTTTTTCTTTTATTCTCGTGGAAAAAATAGGAGCTTAGCAAAAATGCTCGTGGAAAGACTTAAAAAACCCTACGTGTGTACGGCCCTTTAGTAAGCCTCTTAATTACTCCAATTATAGTAACACTCTGTCATCGAACAACCACTTAATGATCAACTTATTATAATTTCATATATATGTGACATCAATATACCACAATTATTTTAGCAGTTCTACAGTTGGTTTAGAATTTAAATCAATTGAACACTGGGATACATTAATGAAATTAAATGTTTCTAAACATTCTTTGCTTGACAACTGAGTGTTCAACCTAAATTATTGTATATTCATATATTATCTTTGTACAACTATTATCAAAATTCAAATTTCACTCACGCGTTTTCTTCACTCCTGAAATAAGATAGAAAAAGATATCAAACACAATTTACTTATATATCTAGAAAACTATTACATTTATAAAAAACTATTAGCATTATTATAATATTATCATTCCTCTATTACAATTCAAAATCTATACGTTTGATTCAGCTGCAGAGCGTTCCAGAAGTCTTAGGAATATTTTCGAAAATCATTATCATTATAAAACTTTATAAAATAATTTCTTTCAAATGGTGGCAGTTTCATCTCACTTCCAATGATAACAGTCCAGCAGATATGAGGACTTGAAATGCTACCAACACTCCCGGAACAACTTTTGTACAGTCAATGAAGAGTGTTTCCGTAAAACAACTACCATCCTCAATTTACTAAGTTCACATTTCCAAAAAGAAAGTTTACTAATTGTAATGCTGTTTTTTAAGATTGGTTTGGGTACACGACGACAAATTTCTAAGTTTTGAAAAAATTAGGAAATAAGAAAACTTTGTTATGTGAAATTAGCATAATCTGAGACTTCATTTAATTAAATTAATTATAAGAAACAAAATAACGTATTGAAGATGACCTAGTAATTTGGGTGAAAACCAATTACCCGATGAAATATTTCCCAACAAATTATTCCAGAGAAATTATCAAATAACCATTATATAAAATTATACTGGCTTATGGATATCAAAATAAATTCATTATGAAGATTATCAATTGATAGCCATAAACCAGTAAAACTTTTATTTGTAACCTTTCTGAATTCATATCCGATAATTTGTAAGAATAATAATCATTATGTAATTATTAGTGCTTTGCCGTATATGTTCTGTGTACTCTTTAATAATATACTAACGACAAAATAACTGTTAGCAAACTAATCACTCTCTTTCTCACTTGGCAATTTCTTCGATGCCATTGACTTCAACAGCGAGGCCCTTAGCAAGACCTCTGGTGGTGTAGCGGGACAAGCAGGAGCCTAGCTTCGCCCGAGGGTAGTAGGTGATGAACGCAAAACACATTTCTTCGTTCGTACCAAAACCACCCTGTGAGAATGGACACGTAGAGATGGATTAATAGATGACTAACTTGTTGCCATTCATTTATAATTTTTGATTTAATAGTAGGGTAAACGTCTATTTTGGAACCTAAAACCTATATCGTTGACGTCAACTGGAAATTATATTTGTATTAGAGACAAGAAGTAGCAGTCAGAAATTAAAGTGACTCCGTGAAAAAATCCTCTTCCATCGGCTAAGGATAAAGCTTATAGAATATAGATGAAGAAAAGCTACTCCGTGAATGAAGTCACTAACCAAGGAATGTTACGAAAACTGACACAAGCACCGTTGACTGCACTCATAGATGGAAAAGTCTCAAGTCATCATGGTTCTTTATTACATGATAAACCTCGAGTAAAGAAAAAATACCAAAAATTCTATTTGAAAACAATTACCATTTGTTTAAATTCTCCGATTGATTTTAATTGTGTAAGTTTTTTTATGGATTTAAAGTTGTCTTTTAAATTATGGTCTAAGATAAATATCTAATTACCTAGAATATGATTATAAAATGAACAAGAAACTGGATTCTACTTACAAATACTGGAGTAGTTTGGTTTGAAGTGTCGTATTCGCATTCCGTTATGATTGTGTCACCAGGCAGCACTAGCCTCTCTTTTTCAAGAATTCTCTCTTGCTGGTAGTTGAAGTCGTAGTGCCGATCTGATTGACGAAAGAATAATTCATTCTCTTACATTTAAAAATTTGAGCATGTACATATAGTTTATCCCAGTCTTAAAGAATGACTGAAAGATGACATGTTTTTCTATCAGTTACATTCTTCAAAATATAATTCAAAAGTTCGGATAGGATAGATTCTTTCAAAAATCAATTACTTTGGATTAGTGACCACTCTTATAAATTTTATAAATATCATAATTCCCATAGATTTGGGACTAATTAGGACTATAGTCCTACGAAAAGACCCAATTTTCTCCTCTCAAGTATAATTACCTCTTAGAATGGGTTCCAACTCTTTTCCATCCCGCACTAGTCTGATGACCACAGATTTGGTTGAGAGATGTCCGTGCAGAATACCGCTGATGATTTTGATTCCAGTTGCTGGGATAGCCTGAGGAATAGCAAGGATATAAATGGACACGTTGCAGTCTCAAACATTAACCTTTTTGAAAAGCTCGAAAATTGGGGGTTTACAATGATCATGAACCAATTTTAACTTTAGAATCTCCTGATTGAGAGTAGTATGACCGTAATAAAGTGTGAGACATACAAATCTAGAAGAGGTTGTCAAAATGATTACAGCTTTTAATTTATCTCTAAATTATAGTTAATATTATGGAAAAGTACAATGTGAGTATTTTTTTTTTATAAATATTTATAATTTATTTTTGAGTCTTCTTCGATTCTACAACTCTAAATGGCTTATTAAATTCTAATTCTTATAACTGACGATAAGATCACTTTTTCCTACTAAGGTAAGTTCCAAACTTCTATTGAACTGACACTGCCCAAACACTCTGGAGTGCAGTAGAATTTAGACATCCATTTGGTGACTCCAGGTCCAATCATCATATTCTGGTGAACTATCGCCCCGGTGGTCAGGTGCCCAGTGTCGAACTTACGCAGTTTCGTAGTGTGGAACAGACGGACGCCCGAGTTGTCATAGATTCCTAAAAATATTTGTGAACTTATTATAATAAGTTGTTACATTTAATGCAAATTTGAAAATCTCATTTCTTGGACCATAGAACTTCAAGAATTGACCTGAACAATCGTTCCACTTAATTTTTCTTTTTAAATAAAGAAGGGAAATGTACTTATTAAACCTGTACAATCTACTTGAAAATGATTGATTCTTAACCGTACAATTTTTCTGGAATTAAGTAAAGGTTACAGAACAGTTTGTTCAAATTCTTTGATAATATAGGTAAGTCATGAATACCACATTAATCCATCTCTGCAAGAAGAGATAAACTATATTTCACTGGGGAGGAACTCTTACGGTGAAGAACATTCACACAAAATCCATTTCCAGTCAATACAAATAATTAAAATGTGTAATTAATATCGAAAACGGGCGGTGGTGAATTCATCCATCGCAATCGTGTAGGGTTGAATATCTTACCCGGAGTAAGCATCGGGTTATCATAGTGTATCTCCATTAGGACGTATGTGAAACCTCCAAACTCTTCTCCAATGGGAGTGCCAACATGGGGAGGTCTTACCATACCTGTGAAATAGAAAAGCAGAAAATTAAATTTTCGACTAAAATATTTTAACGGAAGTCATTATTTATAAAATTATTTATTTTGCAACTACCCAAAGAACGTTTTTTTGTAAAGACCTTTCAAAAATATAAAGTAATGTTATTCCCTTATTATCTGTTGTCACTATACCATACTCTTTTGGATAGCTTCATCGTAACTCGAAAATTCTTAATAGAAGCATCATCATAGTATCGTAGTTCTCTCATTTTGTTTTGTCACATCCAATATACATTTAATTTTCAATGATAATTTTACACTAATTAATTAATTATACCTTCCCCTCCAACGCCATAACCCAACAAGGGAACGTTGCACGAGTAGAACGAAGGTGGCATATTAGGTGAGTAGCACTGGGCGCCCTTGTGGTTGGTCCATGGCTCTAAGATGGACAGGTTCTTGAGGTGACATTCGTGTATCAGAATGTGATGAACGTAGGCTTCGTGACCATTTTGAATTAGAGGTTGATACTGTAAAAGTGTCAAAATAAGTAGATATTTTTATGCTAGATAGAGCGTGCAAATTTCATAATTCTTCAATGAATAAAACGAATGTTTAAGTGAATATCGCAGTAATCAGACTCACTGGTATTAGCATATGTCAAGAACTGGTCTGACCTTTAGGAATTACTGACTGACCTAACATGAATTATGTCAACACCCAATTTCCGAGTACTGTGAGTGTTCGAGTTCGTTTTCCTACTTTTACTCACAGCGACCACATGATTCTTCACTTCCAGCTTAGGTATTTTGAAGAGTTTGCACCAATACAGAGTGTCGCTATTTGTTGGCAGGGAGATCTGGGAAAGATTACATTAGTAGTAGTGCACCCGTTCCGTCAAAAATAACTGAGTAACATTTACAATTATTCTGAGTGCTTTACTTTCCTATGAAAGAATTTACTGACATACAACGTGATTTAAATGTATATAGTATGTGTAAGAAAACTAATATTTAAATCCAACAGAAAAGCAATATAAATGTATTGAAACACGACGACTATTAGAAGGACATCAACAAATGATCCAAGTTGTATTTTTCAATTGAAGGAAAAGTTGTCAAAAGAATTTCTTTAGAAAATCAAAGTCTCGCAACAATAAATCTTCCCTAAACAAAGCTTAAGGGAGGAGAGTTTCTTTTGAGACTTTGAAATAGAAGAAATTGGTGAGGGTATCTTCACTTTAGTTTGTTTCTGGTAAGTTGTAAACATTATCTGTGTAAGAAATTACAGATTGAATCAATTAATCTGATCTATTGTAAGAATTCGTAATTAATCAAACGAAATTTGAAACAGAGGAAGTTATGATAGAGTAGATCAATCTTCCATAACTCGTCCTTTAGTTACTCTTTGGAATTGCACTAAAAGAGAACCTAGCTTACATAATATATTTAGAAGTAAGTCTCGTTGCTGTACAAATGCCAAGGATGTGAATAATTGAAAAGTTTGTTCGTTCTTTTTGCCTCAATGACGTAAAGCGTGGCATTAACTCTTTCTACGTAGACGGCTGATTGACATTTCATTATATATTAAATGGCAAGGTCTAAAATTACACACTGTGGTGTTACACAACTACAGATAAGTTCAAGGCGGGGCAATGGAAAATGAAATATTGCCTTCCCTTAATATTCTAGCACCACAACATTTCTTTCCCTCTCCGTAATCTTTTCTAACTTTTTTGTAAGAGGTGTGAAGAAAAACTCTGGAGTGCATTCATCAAAATGAAAGAAGATCAAGCGAGCGATATTGCTCTCACGTATTTTGGTAATGAGACTGTATATTAGGTCGAAAAGAGCCATCGTGAATGAGCAACACGAGTAAAGAAATCTTATTACTCTGCCTAAAGAACGGAGGTTATGATTCCTTCATTTTTGTATACAGGCACTGAGATTCAATAGAGAAATTCTGTAAAATTAAACAGCAGAAGCGTTTTCTTAGCTTGATATATTCTATCAAAATAAATACGACTCTATATATTTAGGCAAGTGAACTTATTTTTGAGGGGAGGGGGAGAGAGGGTTGTGGTTACGTTATTTTGTGACAAATTGAAGTTTTTAGTTAACATGTCTCTCTTATAACTGAATCATCTCTATTTCAAGAATAATTTAATTAATTCCACACAACGCAATATTAAACCTTTAGTTTATGAAAAACATGCAAGCGTCACAAGTATTAAATCACTTTCTACCATTAAAAATGAACATTGCTTGTTTATTTCAAAAACACTTTTATTATTTCGCTGAATCTAATAATAGACTGGAAGTGAAATTAATTATATTTCTGGGATTTGAGATATATTCACAAGATTGTAACTGACTACAACTAACATTTGGAGCGATCCAGTCGAAGTACTGCAAATCGTTGCTAACTTCTGGAATTTCGAAGTTAGGTTCCTTTAGGTAAATACTTTTAGTTCCTCTGATTCGATGGTATGGTAGAACATCATTTCTTGGGTCAGGTATATCGGGATGCAGGGCGAATATCAAACGCGTGGTGTCTTCCTGAAATAAAATGAAATAAATCATATGATATCAAGTCATTTTTTTAGAAGTTGCAAGCAAGTCGTTTTTTTAGAAATTGCAAGCAAGTCGTTTTTGTAGAAATTGCAAGCAAGTCATTTTTGTAGAAATTGCAAGCAAGTCGTTTTTGTAGAAATTGCAAGCAAGTCATTTTTTTAGAAATTGCAAGCAAGTCATTTTTGTAGAAATTGAAAGCAAGTCATTTTTGTAGAAATTGCAAGCAAGTCAAATTTGCAAAACCTTGTATACAACTGTTATTATTTATTATGTGAATAAAGAAATTTATATTTAAGATTTTTAGAGTACTTGAATATTACTAGCGAATTAATATTAAGTAGAAACTGGTTTAGTAAGACTCACGGTCAGAGGTACATCGTGGGCCTTATCACATGTTACCCAGGGTCTTCTAAATCTAAGAACAGAGTGGGTGGCGTTCCTGAATCCCATGATCAACTCGACATCTTGGCTGTCATCTACCTTTGGTGAACTGTTTTCGTTGGAGTACCTATCCTATGGGAGAAGAATCCTTTGATCTAAAATTAAACATTTTACAAACCTAAATTTAGAATATTTAGACCATACTGCAAATATCATAATATTATATTTCTGCCAGTATTGATAAATATATCAAACTATTAAAAATCATTGATCGAAATCGCAGTAGTAGAACTAACGTTGCTGTACCCTAAGTGTGATGTCAACATAAGTCATTATAAGTCATTGAGACAAATTCTAAATGTTACATTAGTTCACAGTCTCTATTAACAACCACTTTTCAGTAGGTGTGTCCGAGTACTGTGATTTTCTAAGATACCATTGTTTACTATCAACTGAAATATCAGTTTAAGCAGACACATATAAATTGGTTCGAAAGTTTAATTTTCTCACACTGATGTAAGGTTCTCCTTTTTCGTCAATCCAACCGATTACGATGTCAGCTCCTCTCATTCCACCGTTTGGAGAAAACCCAATAGCCATGTAGCCTCTGTTTTGGGCCTGAAATTATGAAGCATATCCTTGTTAGATTGTAAAACCAGATATCATAATTATACATAATCTTGTTATTCGCTTAATTCAAAAAGTATTCAAATGAAATTTGGTATAACGATTGATCATTATCCAGTAACCAATTGATTAGATTTCTGGAGCGATTGGGTCAAAGGTCAAGGCCATTTATAACTCTAAAAGTATTCAACCAAATTGGATGAAATCTTATCTTATGTTGTGTTCCCTTACCGCCATTTCAAAGGTGATGTACTCATCAGTGGTGCTCCAATGTAGCTCAAATGAGCCGAATTCTTCAAGAACAACCTTATGGTCCAGAGGAGGCCAATCTTGAGCCACAGTAAATGGTATCACTACCAATAGGATGAATGAAAAAGAAGATACCATATTGAACTGTAATCTAAAGAAAAGGTCCAAATAAGTCAGGTAGTCTAATTGATTTAGGTTTTTGGAAGATACCATCTATGACATTTACTTAACCTTTCTGTTAAACTGTTAATTCTAATCCCTGTAAGAATTACCCTAATTGTACTGTTCTATCATACCTCACATAAAAATTCACTGTAACTGTATCATGAAAATAGTCTCACATTCACAATGTAATTGAAATCATATCTCTCTTACAAACCACAAATGTTACAAGAGAATATGAAGAGTTTTTATTTGCGTAATTGCTATTCGTTTTCATCCTGTAAAACAGTAATATTCTTTCTGGCGGAAAACATGAAAGTGATTTAGAAATGACTGTGGTACTGCCAGCAAAAGATATTTCAATACCTTTATTCAGTTAAAATTGAGCTAACAATTTAATTACGAACATAAATGCGGTGAATTCGCGAATAAATCCAATAATGCAAGATTCATATATCGTTAATTCAATAATTTAAGATAAAGATGTAACATAATATTTTAATAATGTAACATTTGTATATCGAGGCCCACTACCTAATTCAATGGAACTTATTTATATGGAGGTGTGATGTGAACTGAATAGCCTTTACTTGGCTTACCTGTGAACAAAGAATGGCATTTGGGTTTGAGAAATAGGTTGCTATTGATTAGGTAAAGGTAACTGAATGTTAAAATAGTTAGAGTGATTAGCTACTGACAATAGCGTGAGTGAGGAAGTAGACAGCGTGAAGAGTTAGTTAGAGTGAGTGTAGAGCTACTTACAATAGCGTGAGTGATGCATTAGACAGCGTGAAGAGTTAGTTAGAGTGAGTGTATAGCTACTTACAATAGCGTGAGTGATGCAGTAAACAGCGTGATGAGTTAGTTAGAGTGAGTGTACATCTACTGACAATAGCATGAGTGATACAGTAGACAGCGTGATGAGTTAGTTAGAGTGAGTGTACATCTACTGACAATAGCATGAGTAATGCAGTAGAAAGCGTAATGAGTTAGTTAGAGTGAGTGTAAAGCTACTGACAATAGTGTGAGTGATGCAGTAGACAGCGTGATGAGTTAGTTAGAGTGAGTGTACATCTACTGACAATAGCGTGAATGATGCTGTGGGTTAGTTAGAGTATGCTTAGGTTTTTTCAATTACTCTCTCAATATGTTGCCAAGGCAACCAAATGAAGCCGCTCAATCAATCACGATTCTTTTCATATCATTGAAGCACTAGTTTTTTACGCATCAAAACATTCAAAATATGAATGATTAAATGTGGCGAGAGGTATGCAGGGACACTTTCCATTGATAGTTTGTTATTATGATTCAGATAAATGAGGTTATTTGTTCAAATTACTCACTTCAATTATTATATCTGTCTTAGTTTCTAATTTGAATGGCTAACAATGAAAATAAAATGTGTGAAATGAATGATTAACTGATGATGAAAATATCTTGTTTTGAAAGCATTTGATATCAAAATAGATTATGAAAAGATTTTTTTTTTATTAGAAAATAGTCGGAGATAGAGTAACCCACTTGATTGTTCTTTATTCATACCAAATCTTCATTTTAAGGCATAGTACTGGTTATATTGCAGTATATACATAGAAGTAGGAGTACCGTATTGTATAAATTTGCGCTACCTAATACTTAAGGTATTATAACCCACAACTCTTATAAAATGTGATGACGCAGCAAAATAAATCCCTTACCAAATTTTGATATTCCATTTCAGTCAAAGATTATGGCTTAATAACTTAACCTCTTATTTCAGCCACTCTGAAAATATTGCTCCAATAAGTATAAATCTATGCAGAGATGGTGAAATAATGGTAAAGTGAGTGAGAAAGGAAGTGAGATTGAAGGAGAGAGAGTGAGACTGATGGAGGGAACTTCGAGTTACAATTGGGAACTTGAAAAGAATCGATGTGAATGATCAGCAGTAATGTCTGAGGACACTGTTGATGATGAGGCCTGTAGACACTGTAGGTGATGAGGCCTGTAGACACTGTAGATGATGAGGCCTGTAGACATTGTAGATGATGAGGCCTGTAGACACTGTAGATGATGAGGCCTGTAGACACTGTAGATGATGAGGCTTGTAGACACTGTAGATGATGAAGCTTGTAGACACTGTAGACGATGAAGCTTGTAGACACTGTAGCTAAAGAAACAGTAGATATCAATCTAAGTGATAAATACACTACATTTCATCATACTCTTCTCTACTTTCTTTCTTTTTAGATCCTATCCACTCTATAGGGTAATTTGTTAGCATTTCAGTAGATGGAGTGGAGTGAGGCGAATGGAATAGCAAGTAGAGGAAATAGTTACCAGGGAAAGAGTGGTACAAGAGATGTACTTTACATGTATTTTTTATATGAATTTTGATATTGCAAAATCAAAATTTTATTGAATACTTGTGGGGTCACTGGCTGAATTCTGAATTCAATTTTTTACCAGCTCAATAAGATGTTATTATTTTCCTATTCGGTACACTGTTTAGTGTATTCACAGTCAAAAATTTTCCTCTTTTTCTGAAAGGTTAAACGTACATAAAAACAGACACCAAAGTTCACATACATATTAAACCTATCTTTCAACAACTATAGTGAAATAAAATACTGTCACTATTGAATATGCTACAAATAATCGAATGTAATTATAATATATAATTATTCCCTTGTTTCATTTTATCTGAGGGTAAAAAGCGTGATTGTTAATTTCAACTGTAGATTGGAACACAATGACCATTTCGAGTTTCTATTTCCATCTTCCAGCGAACAAATGATTCCGCTGTTTTATACTTTGAAATAAGTTATATTTATTCACTATACAATTATACATATTAAATTAATTATAATGAACGTAAGAGGATTGACATTTCGATGTTAAAAGAATGACGCGTTTATTTATTTAAATCAGTTTAATTATAATGAAAAGTCAATGTGATGAGTGTGAAGGAATGTGATTAATGTTATGAGTGTGAAGGAATGTGATAAGTGTGAAGGAATGTGATTAATGTGATGAGTGTGAAGGAATGTGATGAATGTGAAGGAATGTGATGAATGTGAAGGAATGTGATTAATGTGAAGGAATGTGATGAATGTGAAGGAATGTGATTAATGTGAAGGAATGTGATGAATGTGAAGGAATGTGATGAATGTGAAGGAATGTGATTAATGTTATGAGTGTGAAGGAATGTGATGAATGTGAAGGAATGTGTTGAATGCTAAGGAATGAGATGAATGTTAAGGAAAAAGTAGAGCAAAAATTAGAAATAGATAATTAAATTAGATTGAATTGTATTTCTTAGATAATTATCGCAATTATTTACATTGCAATATAAATATTCAAACAATAATTTCGGTTATTTCTCTAGATTAATTCTAAATTATCATCAGTTAATGGTGAATTACTTCCTCTCTCATCTACATTCCAGTGATGCATGTACGGTGATTGTTTAGAAGTTTTCCAGCGAATTTTAGTGCAACCTAGAAATTATATAAGCCTTAAAGGCAACACGAACATGTGCAATAGAAAATAAATGCTCAGCAAAAGTAAAACTATTGCGGTGATATGGTAAAACCCTATATTAAGGGGGAATTAAAGTTTAAATTGTGGAACAATTCCATGTGTCACCATGTTAACGATTTTAATTATAATAAATGAAATTTACGAAATTCTACCGATATATGTTTTTTTATTCTAATTATTCACAAGAATCATCGTTAAAAAAAAAATAGAAACCTTTTCTAAAATCAAATATAGGTGTAATTTATTTTCCGCTAATTAATAAAAAGAGATCACAATGATATGGCATGAATTTACATTGTATATAGTAATTAATTAGAAGAGTTTAGTCTTCCACCTCATATTATTATGCTATCTACTAAAATAACAATAATAAAGAGTATATCTTTAGTGTGTGGACCGACAGTTGGGCCCAAGACAATTGGGTCCCAATAATTGGGCCCGCCGACAATTGGGCCCCGAGACAATTATATTATTTTTCTACTTGGTTCAGAGTTTACTGTATTAACTTAATTAAAGACCATTGCTACTGTAAAAACTAGGTTTGTGACAATATGCGTTTTGCATAAATATATAGTCTTGAGTATATTTAAAATAAAGAAATATTCCTTACATGAAAAAACTATTCTCGTTATTAAAAATATATATTTTTTAATAGAAAATATTCTATTCATGAATAAATTCTATTATTCTTTTAAACTACAATAATTTTCTGTTCTGAGATAGGTCATGTAAGCAATAAATTTCCTAGTTACAGTACCTCTATATAGTGAACTCCTGTGAAGTAAATGAGTTAGGATGTAGCCAATAGAAAATAAGAATGTAGCTATTGTAGACATACCGGAATTATTGGAACATACAAATTGATTCAAAGTTAATGTGATTTTTTTGAAGCCTATGCATTGTTCAATATTGAAAAGTTTTATGAATTATTATTAGAAATGTATTCTCATAATCTCATTTTATCCCAACAACTGTTCAAACAACTGCTTAATGAAACGTATAACCTTTAAAATTTACCCATTTTTTCATACGATTTACACTACATATTGGATCCACATGACATGATTAAAAATAGTACAACTTCTTTAAATACGTCAAAAGATTATCATTACATTAAAACATGAGATTAGCATCCAGATGTGATTTAAGGGGCTTGCTAATATATACCTTATCAGGTAAATATATAAATATAAACATATTTTAGAGAATATAAAGCATATTTCAAAGATAATATTGTCACTTCCCTAGTAAAAACAAAGTAACACTTCTTTATTGTCTACTGTCAAACTTTTTTCTGGGCTTAATTGTTTTAGGGCCTCATAGTCATGGGCTCAATTGTCTTTGGCCCAATTGTCGGCGGGCCAAATTGTCGTGGGCCAAATTGTCGTGGGCCCAATTGTCGGGGCCCAATTGTCGGTGCACCTCTTTAGTGTACTATCTCTTCATAACAGATTAATATATTACGGTTTATATGTTTAATTCATTGTATCTGTTACTCCAGAACTTCTGAATCCACCCCTAGTAGAATATTATTTGTTTTAACTGTAAATAGATATTGTATGAATGTTCTTCACCGTAAGAGTTCATCCCTAGTGTAATATTGTTTGTATTGATTGCAAATGGATATGAAAGAGTACATTCCTAGTGGAATATTACTTGTATTGCATGTAAGCAGATAATGTAAGAGTTGATACTTAATATTTCATAATTAAATGTTTATTGATTTTGGTTTTCTTTTACCTGCAAATTATTATTAGGTAAGTGATTTTAAAATTGTATCAATTACATGTTATATGAAATCGTATAAATAACTGGTTACTATTAATTGTTTCGAATATAAATATACTCTGTTCAGCATATATAGACAGTTAGGAAATTATTGAACAGAAGGCAGAGCAACATAAGAGCAACATCAAGTCTATTCTAGCTGTGAGAGATAAATACGAGTCAAATTGACTCAAAATTTGAGTTTTCAGCTTGTTCCTAAACTGGCTCAAAATACGAGTCAATTTGACTCATCCTAATATTTTACTACAAACAAGAGTCATATTGATTCCCTATTCATAGTCGGAATGACTCAGGTAGAGTCAATCAATAAGAAAGACTCCAATATTGGTGTTTTGCAACTTTGACTCCAGCGATGAGTCAAGTTGACTCGGATTTTTTTTTTCAGTGATAGCTATGAGAGATAGGTTCTTCTTTAGTGTTACAAAGTTTTGCCTAAACTAAGATTGGTTTTAAGTCATCCAATGAATAGGTAGACCATGCAATGAATGAACATTCATATAATGATCTAGAAAGAAACATTTTCATTAGACGGTATTTTCGTTAAACGGTATTTTCATTAGACGGTGTTTTTATTAGACGGTATTTTCGTTAGACGGTATTTTCGGTTGATGGAATTTTCATTAGACGATATTTTCATTAGACGGTGTTTACATTAGACGGTGTTTTCATTAGACGGTATTTTCGTTAGACGGTGTTTTCATTAGACGGTGTTTTTATTAGACGGTATTTTCGTTAGACGGTATTTTCGGTTGATGGAATTTTCATTAGACGGTATTTTCTTTAGACGGTATTTTCGTTAGACGGTATTTTCTTTAGACGGTATTTTTGTTAGACGGTATTTTCGTTTGACGGTATTTTCATTAGACGGTATTTTCCTTAAGACGGTATTTTCATTAGACGGTATTTTCATTAAGACGATATTTTCATTAGACGGTATTTTCATTAAGACGGTATTTTCATTAGACGGTATTTTCATTAAGACGGTATTTTCATTAGACGGTATTTTCATTAAGACGGTATTTTCATTAGACGGTATTTTATTTAGAAGGTATTTTCTATAGATTGTATTTTAACATTCGATACCATTGTGAAACTATTGTTATTTCAGAGGTTTGTGTATAAATACATAGTTACATTCATGTTGAAATTACAGTTCACAACACTAGTAGAGTATCATTTGCATCTTCTTGCAGAGACGTATTACTTTTTCTATAAACAATTAGAAACTATTTCTATTGTTAAAATTAGTAATGTAAAAATCGCTTCGGTCGAATGCAATTAATCCTTATTGTACCAATACGCAAAATTATATATCATCAATTATCAAAAAATAATACATTGATTTATGAATTCAATATATTGAAAATTTTAATTTTTGATAACATATTTTTACATGATTCACTGCCACGTCAAATGTGCATTAAAAGACAAACAACCGACCTTTTGTGTATTAAAACTGAAATAATTGAATGCAAACATCATAATCTATTCAAACATCAAACCCATTTATCAGATGAAAGAACAAAGAACTTACGCGTAATATTTTTTACCTTACACCCAATTTCAGAGGTAAACAAATCATGAATTATTAACAGGACTAACAAACTAGATCTGACAAAGATTTTGGTTAAGCAGTTTACATTAAACTGTCACCATAGTAAGATGAAACGTGTTCTCATAATGTTGTCAATGTATATAGTCCTAATATTCTTTCATTCGAATGCTGCTTCTCATCTTAACATGTCAGCAGACTCCTCCTGTTCAGTAGAAGATGTTTCTCTTGATCTTTTCTTTGCCACTTACTGCCAAAATTATAATTTCAGAGCAGTTAGTTTTATCATCAGCGAGGATATGAAATGTGAGTTAGAAGATTGATAAAATGATAAATAAAGCAAGAATGGGCACTCGTTAAACGCACACCTTCGTTGCCACTACTCTTCTGATTTATTTTGACCTTTTTTGTGTCCTTGTCCATGACCTGATCGCTTCAAAAATCTAGTCAAATGGTTCAAGGATGATGACGATACCAATCGTTCTACCGTATTTCAGGCAATTTGGTTGGATACACTCTGAGTTATTGAGTAATGAATAATCTAGATTCTAGACCTTTCTTCTGATCGCCTCTAAAATCTAATCAAGTGGTTCCTGGTACAATGAATAATCGTCCCACCCTATTTCAGGCACTCTGGTTTGATACCTTTTGAGTTTACCATTGTTAATAACCCATTTTTTGTGTTCCTCTTGATTTTGAAGGAATTAATCAATAGAACTACCAAAATTAGTCCATATAAAATGAATTAGGTCTAATTAAGTGTTTTTTTATATACCTTAGAGAAATTAAAAAAATTCTTCAACAACAATTTCAATATTTTTGGATATTTTTTCCTTTTTTTTCACTATCATTACTATTTCAAAACGGAAGAAACAACTCATGCGTTCACTTTAAATGTAGAGATAATCTTCTCTTAACTTAAATATCTTCCTTTTCACAGATGTTGGACAAGTTGTTTCTGGTACCATGAAGCATCACACAGGATGTTTCCTTTCAGTCACGTACATAGCTGATAATGAGACTTTGGATGACGTGACTGATGACCTCATGGTTGATTGGGCTCAAAATTCACTAATTGTCATGATGACAAATACGAAGAAAATGAAAGAGGTGAATTAATGTTGGAAAACCTGAAATTATTTTGCATGAACTATTAATAAGTTTGATGATATATTGCGAGTATATACTCTAATGGGTTTACTAATATTTAAAGTTTATGATGACACGCATATACACGCTATATAACGCATACACACGCTACACAGAGAAAAATGCTTACTCATTTCTAATGGGTCATCAATTTAAGCTTTGAATCAATTTATTACGAAGTTGTTTGGACTTTATTAATGTTTTCACGTGTGTTAAAACAACTATGATGTGGTGTGTCATCAAACATTAGTTAATTCAACTAATTTTATGGATTGAATCAACTTACTATGAGAGTTAAAAGTTACTTTTTTGAGAATTTTAAAGTATGTTGAAACAACTATGACAGAGTGTATTGTAGGAACTCACAACGACTGTTAATCTAATGTATCTGGTATATAAATTAACTTACTATGCGAGTCGGCGCAACTTTTTTTAAGTTCAGAAGTGAGTCAAAACGATTGTTTTGTTTTAATCAACGTCAGTTTAACTACTTTTAAGTAGTACCTGCAACTCACCACGTAGTAGGCACAAAAATAACCCATTCATATGAGTCAAAACAAATCAAATTTGATTTGATTCAACTAATCCTTTCTCTATGTGTATACACCCTGTATAACGCCTAAACACGCTATACAGGGTGGGGCGTAAGTTTGGAAGCAAATGAAAGTGCATATTATAATCCAACGAAAAATATATTTAATAATTTACAGTTATGTATTATTACATAAGGGTTTTAAGAATTCAAAAATCATAAATTTTATTCAAAATGTCCCCCCTTGTTTTTAATAACAGCCTCAAATCTCCTCCGAACTCCTCCTACTGCGGCACGCAACTGTTCTTGTGAAATTTCCTTCCAAGATCTCTGGAGCGAACGCTTTAAATCATCCACACTGCGATGGAATTTACCACAGGCATTTGATTCAAGAATGGACCATACCGAAAAGTCCATAGGATTAACATCTGGGGAGCAGGGAGGCCACATTTCTTTGGACCAAAACCGTGGAAGATGGTCATGGCACCAGTTTTGAGTGACATTTGCAGTATGTGAAGTCGTGCCGTCTTGCTGAAATGTCCATAGAGTGTCATTACCGAAGTGATCCTTAGCTGACTCCAACATTGGCGTCAAAATATTCTCAACATAACATTTAGTATTGATTTTGGCGCCTTGTTCCACAAAAATTTAAGGAGATCTCCAAGTTTCTGAAACGGCGGCCCAGACCATTACTGAAGCAGGTTTCATGGTTCTGTGGACAGTTTTTTAGTTGTATGGGATGTCTTTTGCACTTTTACCAATTATTCTGTCATTCCTCCGGTTGTGAGCCATTTCCACTGTGAAAATTTTTTCGTCAGACCAAACAATTTCACCAGCCGTGCCAGACTTCAATTCTCTCAGAAGTGCTTTGCTTCTCTCCGATCTCTTTTTCTTTACAGCTTCTGACAGAGT
Source organism: Caprella mutica (assembly GCA_947561585.1). NCBI lineage: Eukaryota > Metazoa > Arthropoda > Malacostraca > Amphipoda > Caprellidae > Caprella > Caprella mutica. The sequence continues at coordinate 64,640 of CANNZV010000968.1, forward strand.
CTGTCTCTTTTGGAGGGTGAAAGAGGACATCTTTAGGTCAATCGTATTGACCTTTTCGGGTTTCTCCTGATCTTCTCTCGGGCACATTTTATCAGTTGTTTGGTGCGTTGTGAGCGTGGTCTACCACTTCTTGGACGATCAGTCAAGTCTCCTCTCTCATTAAAACGCTTCACACATTTCCAAACAGTCGATCTCGCTATTGAGAGAGTCTTTGAAATGACGGAATCTGACTTCCCGGCACGGTGTAGAGCAATAATGGCTTCTCTTTTGTCTGACATTTTTGAATTGATTAAATTTTTGTAAAAAATAACACTGCCACGTCATAATGTACTGTCTCTACTATAGTTCAAACCCTATCACCTACTTAGGAACTTATTTTTAAGAATTATATTAATGTTTGAAAAATTGCTTCCAAACTTACGCCCCACCCAGTATAACGCATAATCACGCTATATAACGCATAAACACGCTATATAACGCATAATCACGCTATATAACGCATAAACACGCTATATAACGCATAAACACGCTATATAACGCATAAACACGCTATATAACTCATAAACACGCTATATAACGCATAAACACGCTATATAACGCATAAACACGCTATATAACGCATAAACACGCTATATAACGCATAATCACGGTATATAACGCATAAACACGCTATATAACGCATAAACACGCTATATAACGCATAAACACGCTATATAACGCATAAACACGCTATATAACGCATAAACACGCTATATAACGCATAAACACGCTATATAACGTATAAACACGCTGTATAACGCATAATCACGCTATATAACGCATAAACACGCTATATAACGCATAAACACGCTATATAACGCATAAACACGCTATATAACGTATAAACACGCTGTATAACGCATAAACACGCTATATAACGCATAAACACGCCATATAACGCATAAACACGCTATATAAAACATAACACGCCATATAACCTAATATATAGTTTTTTTTTCAAATATAAGTTACTTCCCATGAAACCAACTTTACGTTCCAAATATTCTGTACAATTAAATTCTAATTTTGTGTGGTTTGAATTATAAAAAATTCAGGTCAACCATTTTGTATGGAAGGTCTTGCGTTGAATTTCTGGGTAATTCATTATTGGAACAGCTTGACTGCATCAATTTCATTGGTTAAGTTAAATATTTTTTCATGTTTGGAGTTATGCAATAAAAAATATTTATTCATGATCTTTTTTTCAATCAAAAATGAAATTTATTTAAATCTATTTTGAAATTAGAGTTGGTTTCCAACCAATAATTTCTTCTATCTCTGTACTATCATTGCAACCAGACTGCAGAAGCTGGTTAAAAGTTCTCCATGAAATTCTACATTTTATTTTTACGTTAGAAATTATTGATAATTCGCAAATAAATTTGAAGAAAACATAATAGTCATTTCGATTCGGTTTTACTGTATCCATGACTAAACTATTAGGTTAGCTTTATTCATAACAACCAAGTTATTATCAAATCCAGCACTATCATCAATTCTAGTAAAAACATCATTTTTTTCAGATTCAAACCTTGTTTCGTAAGAAGTATAAATTTTTTCACTTCTTAATAATTCTTTGCTCAGACACTTCTGTTCTGGATGATTTGGATCTTCCTCTTGATAATCGAGTGAGTAAACTGTAAAGCCTGGTTTACACGAACAGGTGTAGCTTAAGATCAATCGTATGACCTCAGATCGGATGTAAACTCTATCGCATATAGACGCATCCGATTCATTTCAAGATGTGTCACCTGTTCAGTTCAGGGTATAATGACTACATACTACAATATACACTGCGACCAGAATTATTAGTCCTAAGTGTTTATTGACTATATCTCAAAAACGGGCAGCGGTAAATTTACGAAATTTTCACCATAAGTGTAGAAGAATATGAGACACATTCGTGTCATTATACGAAGGTTAACTCTTTTTAATTTTGAATTTATTTAATATTTCCATTTTTCAGGTGACCAGAATTATTAGTCCCGATTTTTTCGTTTCTTTATAAATTTGTTACAAGGATAAATAAACGAATTTTTTAAATAACAAAACTTTTAACATCAAATACCAAATACAAATACACTTTGTAAACACAAGAAAGTAGTCAATAGTGAATTTAATATGGCAGAAATCATGATTATTTCCCAATGTGAGATCCTTGGGATTTTATGACTTGAAACATTCGTTCAGTGACAGAATCTGTTAGTTTTTTGATAGTTGAAGGATCCACAGCCTTCGCAGCATTCTGTATGGCAGCCCAGAGATCATTTTTTGATGAATACTGCTTCCCATTGCTGTAAACACTTCTTTTGATGATGGCCCATAAATTTTCAATGGGATTTAAATCGGGTGAGCAGGCAGGCCAGTCCATCAGGGTGTTATTCTTGAAGCCCAGTGAGTGCAAGAACTCTTTGGTTTTCTTTGCTGCATGCGACGGAGCATTATCTTGCATAAATATGATTATACGGCGTTGTTCCAAAGGCAGGTCATCTAACCAGTCTGAAAGAGCAGAATCAATGAACTCACAGTAGCGCTTAGAATCGAGTTTAACACCTTCTTGCACCTTCACAGGACCAATGAGTACATCCCCTATAATTCCCGCCCAAAACATCACCCCTCCACCACCTTGCTGACGTCGCAAACGCATTTGGGAAGGGTCATCCCCAAACACCCATCCTTTGGACCATCCATCAGGGCCATCCAAAGTTGCTCTACATTCGTCAGTGAATAATATAAGCTTTGGAGAGGTTCTCATATATCTCTTGGCCCAATCTAGACGCCTCTCTTTGTGTTTTGGGGTGAGAGGAGGAGTTATAGTGGCTTTTTTTTGTTTAGCAAATTTTCCAAGAACTGAATTGCGGGTCGATTTAGACACTTCTGCAACCCCGGAAGCGGAAAAAATGTCCTTGCTTGTTGAACCAGGGTTCTTCTTCAATGTAGCCTTCAGGCGGCGCACATCCCTTTCTCATAGTTTCCTCAATTTGCCTTTATCCTTGCGTTCTTTACGAATTTTCGGATTTTCCAAAAAACGCTTGATGGTTTTTACATGGCGTCCAATTTGTGCAGCTATTTCAGCTTGAGGCTTCTTCTTAGCTGTTAACTTGATGATAAGGTTTTTTTCTTGCTCTGAAAGGTCCTTTCCACGCCCCATTTTCAACTAATTAAATAAAAATTATGTACTGGACTAATAATTATGGTCACCTGAAAAAAGGAAATATTAAATAAATTCAAAACAAAGAAGAGTACAACTTTGAAAATTAGTTAGAACGTGTCTCATACTCTTCTACACCTATGGTTGAAATTTCGGAAATCTTCCGCAAACGGTTTTAGAGTTATGGGAAAAAAACTCTTTGGACTAATAATTCTGGTCGCAGTGTAGGTACAAGGTATGCTCGCGCAAAAGTACTCCCCAGCCGTCTCATCCGTGCGGGAGTATTTTGTGACGTCACAGATGTGAGAATATGAGTTTTTACCTTACTATTTTGAGCAAAAGAACCTCTAAAGTTTTACTTTTGTGATCTAGATAAATATATGACCATGGAGTTAATAATTACCTGAGACTATAGAAGACACTAATTTTGAACCAAAGGAAAATAGTTCAATTATCATTTTTCTAATTGCTTAATATTACCTAAATAAATGAATATAAACTATGATAAGTTACTTTCAACATGAATACACAATGCCATCGTCTATAAGTTATAACTAGAGCCCGGATTTATAGTTCTAACGAAAGTAGTCGAAATAGCTTTAAAAAAAAGTTTATATAGCTCTAAAAATGAGTATTAATATCGTTAAAAAAAAGTCCTTATAATAGCTGAGTGTGTCCTAAAATTAATTCATTTCCTTTCTTTTATCCACATTATAGAAACTTTTGGAAATAAATTTCAAAGTTACTATGCTACTCTTGTTTATTTGTTAATAGTTTATTTTTAATTATTAATCACAGAACTTACGAAATTGTGCAATTGTGTACGTATAATATCGTATATATAAGACTATGAGTTTACTAAATAAAACCCATGTTTCTGAATTTATACGTAGCTTTTATTTTACAAGAAACTAACGAGATGAATGAAATTTAAACAAAATTTACCCAACAAATTATGTTGTCTAAGTCACAACCAACTAAGAAAATAGAACCACGAGACTCAAATAGAACAGCACAAACCAAATGCAAAACAGTAACAATAATTTTAATACAATAAATATGCTACTTTTTAATGAAATAATTACACATGATTACAAGAAATTACCAACATTTTATTGACATTTACAGCTGTCATGCTTAGTCTCTTGTCGCTGAAAACTATTTTCGATTATGAAAAGCTTCTTTCAACTTCAAAACAGTTTCGATTTGTTTCACTTTGGGCATGTTTGTTTTTTACAAGATGAACACTTGACTATTAATGACGTGCATAAATGAGTGTGATCAAAGTAACTTCTTTACACAAAGAGCGAAATTAACCGGTCACAATATATAAATACCATATATTTATTTCATAATTATCTTCATTTTTCATATATCATTTTATTTATTTAAGAAAACTACATAATATTATACGGTATTGAGTTAGTGATTCATTCATTTTTCAATTAGGTACAATTTACCAATAATTATGCTCGTACGTTTTCTATGGAATATTACTACAAAAAAGGTGAATGAAATGGCATACTAATTTAAATGTCTCTTGCATGTTTAATTTATCAAATATATTTCGCATGTAAAGGATGGTTTATCATAGGTTTTATAAACGTTTATACCGTAATTACTAGTTTATCTTTTAATTTCTGGTCAAATTAGCTTTCATAGTCAAAATAGCGTTTATTCTATAAATGCTATAAAACTTTATTGTTATGGTCAAAATAGCGTTTATAGCATAAGAACTTGAAATCCGGGCTCTAGTTATAACATATCACGTAGGGGCTGCGTAGAAGAAACACCATTTTGTCTCTTTTGCGGTCATACATTATAGAGTAATTATACGATGGTTCATTTCATAGTTATATCATGGGAAAAACTGCCAAGATATCGCCAGATCACTGTTTATACCAAGGATTAGATCGTAAACGAACATGTGGGAGGAGCCAAATATCAAGCAAGCACATCCAATCAACAGATCAATCAAACGATGCATCGATCGAAGAAAATACTAATTTAATTTGAGATCTGATCGATCGATCAGATCTCAAGACCATATCTTCAGATAAATCTGATCATGTGAACCAGACTTAACATACAAGTTAATAAAACTATGGAATACCTGTTTCGTATTTTTCTTATTATTTAGAACTCAGTACTGACAATAATTGTCACATCTATACAATACTGAGTAATTTTTCTCTGTTGATATCGTTTCTTGCAGGTCGTTTTCCTATCAGCCAATTTGCTTCCAAATCAATCTGAAAAGAGTTACGGTTTGTATGAATCCTACACTGTGAATGGCGTGACAACGAAAAACGAACTGGGAAAATGGGTATGGTTATGATATGATATGAAGAAATAATCAACATTATTGAAAGTCTAATACGATAAAGGGTTTGTAGAACACTCTGAAATTTTTCATCAGTCATATCAGGTTTAGAATATAACTACAACATTAAGACCTTTCAATCACGATTAATAATTACGCTTACTCAAGTTCCTTTCAAATTAAGGATCTAATGGACGATTGCCCCGCAACACAGATAGTTTTCATAAATTCATTGTCTAATTTTCCCTTCTATTTAGTATTCATATATTTATATATGACTATCAATTTAATAGGTGTTGTTCATTAACCTTACTTACCTAGCAACCCTCTAAATTCGCTCACTAACCTAGTGGCAGGTTTGAGTGATCTGGTTCTAGGAAAATTCGATTCTGGAAAATTCGGTACTGAAAAATTCGGTCTTATTGTATTATAACTTTATTAGTGAGAAATAACAGAAAAATTTGAAATTATAAATACTAAAATGTGTAGTGTATTTATTAACAGCGTTTAGCATTTTAAGCCATTGTGAAATGATACGTAACTTTAGTAGTTTTGACATGTTTTGATTTTTATTCGGTCTTGAAGCGGAAAATTCGGTCTCTGAACTTTCGGTTCCGCCCCCGATGCCCTGCCAGGTCATTAAACAATCTTGAAGTGTGCAGTGCCACAAACTAGCGGATACAACAAATTTAATAACTGCCATATTGTTGGAAAGCCATTTATAATTTCGAAACTGAATTTTCCAGACAAAAATTTCTGAGACCGAAATTTCCAGTCACCGCGCAAACCAGTTCTCATTAATAAAAAAATAACGAATCGACTAATCGACATACTTTCATAAAAAGACTTCTTTTGGTATTTCACATCCATTGATACATGTTATATGTACTGGGACGAATGTTTTGGTGTACGCACACTTGTAAATCTGACGCTTGAAGGGAGCACTAAATCCTGTCTACTATATTTGTATAAATGATTATAATATGAGTATCTTATCATTTATCACCTTTTTATTTGTCATACAGTGTTAAATTATGTAAAAAAGTACTTATAGTTATTAAATTTTGATACTCATGATTAAATTTCCATATTTCACCAAGCAGTCTTCTGGTTCCTCATTCAGATTTCATATCTAGAAGGATGAATCTTCAGGGTACCACCCTAAGGTGTCTCTACGAGGTTAGATGAAAACGATTTTATACTATTGGATTGAAATGGACAATTGAACTTTAAATCACGGACTCTGCTTTTTTATGAATCACATAAATCAAAATTCTATTAATAACAATTTGATCATTTCTTTGACAGGATAATAATGACATTGATAAGTTGATGATGGAAGACACATTAGGAAACTGGATAACGAAAGGTTTTTTCTCAAACTCAATGGCAATTCTTGGAAATTGGATGAATTTTAGGTTAGTTAAAAGCTTAGAGGGAACGAGTAGATATTTTAATAATGATCTGAGAATCTTAATTTGTGAACTGTTTCTAGATTAGTTATCAACACTTTACTTTGATTGATCTCTTTCTAAATAATACAAATTATAGTCGTAGTGCAGCCAGACTAATTTCTTAATACTTAAAATCAACAAGTTTTATTCATTAGAATAGTTTTAATTTGAAATTAATTTTCCCAGCTGCTCCTATCGTCCAGCACCAGACAGGCAATGGGGAGCTGTTGACGAAAGTGGAAACTGGACAGGGATGGTTGGTGAACTTTTGAGAGACAAGGCGGACATCATTGCAAACAGTTTGGGTCATTCTGATTCTAGGATGGAAGCAATTCATTTTCTTCATCCCCAAACTAATATTTAGTATGTGTGCTTTCTATATAAAATAAGCTCAATTAATAATTTCAACAATAGTAAAAAAAAAAATTTTGTCGTTAAAACACATATATTCCTTATTCGTTTTTTTTATTTTTTATTATTATAGCTGAGACAGCAATTCACTACCATATCAAGTTTCTTGTAATTCTTCTAATGTATCGACCGAGTTTATAATTTCATTTTCAAGAATTTCTTTGAATACATCATACTGTTACTTTAATGAGATTTAAAATACAGACAATAAACCACAGTTTATCTGCTTCCTGAAAGCCAATCTTAGTATCTTTTGGATATCTTAATGTAAATATTAATATAAAATATTATTTTTTAGTTATCTACTAGTGATGAAAGCGAGTCCTCAATTTGTTTCGGCTTCGGAGACTTATCTTTCAGCATTGAGTTCTCAAGTCTGGTATCTGAGTATTGCATTCTTGTTATCACTTGCCCTGATTTACTTTCTGGTCCTCCATCTCAACCCAACCGAGAAGACAAAACTTACACTAGATGAGTCTGTCCTATTTGTCTTAGCTGCAGCTCTTTCACAAAGTAAGATGTTCGGGAATCTAAACTTCAAAATGTGGTCAGGAATTGGTTGTGAATTTTCCTTTTAATTTTCAGGCTACCCCAAAGTTGCATCTTCTTTAAGTGGTCGCCTATTGTTCCTTTCTGTTTTCATTTTCACCATCCTATTTCTTACCTTCTACTCGAGTCGTCTTTATTCAAAACTGGCAGTCAAGAAAACTATTCTACCTTTCAACGGAATTCAAGAAGTACTGAAAGAGGGTTCATACCATTTTGGACTGCCAGAAGGGACCGCCATTCACCACTTCCTATCTGTGAGAGTCAGGTGTACCTAAATGAAATATGAAGAAAATTAGTTGTTACTAACAATGAATCTGAAATCCCATTTGAACAGAAAACTAAACTAGCAGAATTTCAAGGAGTCTTTGAGAATGCTGTTGAAAATGAAAGATTGCTGGACTCCAGAATGATTCCAATAAAGGAGGTACTTGAAACATCTCGTTTGATTTCATTTTTTTTAGATTTACTGATCAGATTAAACTTTACTATTTCTTATTCATATTTTTTCAGTTAATGTCTGATGGGAAAATATTAATCTACGTTGGAAGATCAAGCCTCATACATTTGAGAACTCATCATGATGGAGAAATTACTCTTTTGCCTTTTGGTAAAATCACTTATCCTGCTGGATGTGCAGTTCCCAAGGATTCACCATACATTGAAATATTAAACAGCGGGTGAACTATTATAATCATAAGAAATCAAATAAAACTATACTATGTATATCTGGCGACTCTAGAATAAATAGAAATAAAATAAATACACCTAGAGCGTTGGTATATGTAGGTGTCCGGACGGTACCAGGACAGATATCGAAAGACAAAGTATCGAAAGACAGAGTATCGAAGGACAAAGTATCGAAATATATATAGAATCGAAAGACAAATTATCGAAATTCGATCGATTTTATAATAATGGAGAATTGAATGAAAAATTGATCAAATGCAGAAATCTTTCTTTAAAAATAGCATACATTACATTAGTTATACATAACTTGAAGTATGAATTTTGTTCATTGACCGACAGTTGGGTCAAAGTCAATTGCATGGGTCCCGACAATAAGACTCGCTGAAAATTGAGCCGAAGACATTTGGGACCGGTGGTAATTGGGCCCCAATACAATTGAGCCTAGTATAATTGGTCCCTAAGAAATTTGTACCAAGGGTCACTATTGATCACATTAATAAAATGGTTACAGCAGACACTATAGAGAAGCTTTACATTGTTATTACAGTAGCAAATTAAGTTGATACCATAGACTCTGAAAAAAGTGGACTCGGTTACAACCCGGAGAATTATGATTTTACTTTTCAATAAAAGGACGCAGCATACATATTATTTAACTTTTACTTAATGCTTCAGTAAGGTTTGTTTCGTCGATATGAAGGCTATTCAGAAGAAATGGACAAAATCCTCTTTTCAAACCATGTGTGTGGAGTTTCTTCTACCGTGTCATGGTAAATCTTCCTCGTACCATTGACGTAATTGAAGGGTGGTAGTATAGATTGAGCGATGCACAACACAACTCAATATCGTCACCCTACTATCTTTAATTTAGAGCAAGATTACATTTACAATAAATTTAAACGTACAATTACTGAAAATCAAGATTCCACAATAAAGTGAAAAATGTTGTAACAGTTTTTTTATGTGCTCAATTATCTTGGGCCCAAAATTTATTGTCTTGGGGCCCAATTGTCCTGGACCCAATTGTTTCGGGCTCAATTGTAGGTGAGCTCACTTTGTCTTTATTGGACCAGGCTATAGGGTGGCACGGCCTCAACTTTTTTATACTTTTTTCTTTCTATGCTATACCTATGTCCTTCTATTATTGTCTTTCTATACTTTCATTTTCTATATTTAGTCTTTTTTTACTACATCCTTCTATACTTTGTCTTTCGATACTTTGTTTTTCCATACTTTGTCTTTCGATACTTTGTCTTTCTATACTTTGTCTTTCGATACTTTGTCTTTCGATACTTTGTCTTTCGATACTTTGTCTTTCGATACTTTGTCTTTCCATACTTTGTCTTTCGATACTTTGTCTTTCGATACTTTGTCTTTCGATACTTTGTCTTTCGATACTTTGTCTTTCGATACTTTGTCTTTCCATACTTTGTCTTTCGAAACTTTGTCTTTCGATACTTTGTCTTTCGATACTTTGTCTTTCGATACTTTGTCTTTCGATACTTTGTCTTTCGATACTTTGTCTTTCCATACTTTGTCTTTCGAAACTATGTCTTTCGATACTTTGTCTTTCGATACTCTGTCTTTCGATACTCTGTCTTTTGATACTTTGTCTTTCGGAACTTTGTTTTTCGATTCTTTGACTTTCGAAACTATGTCTTTCGATACTCTGTCTTTCGATACTTTGTCTCTCGATACTTTGTCTTTCGATACTTTGTCTCTCGATACTTTGTTTTTCGATACTTTGTCTTTCGATACTCTGTCTGCACACCGTCCGGACAATTTGTCGCCGGATAATTCGTTTTCAGACGATTTGTCGCCTGGCCAATTCGTCGCAGGATAATTCGTTCCCGGACAATTCGCCCCTGGAAATTTCGTCGCCAATTGAAAATAAAAGATATATAATTTATAATATAATTTTTATTAGTGGAAGTGTATTTATTTAAAGGTAGCTAATTTTTTTTCAACAAAATCAGTGGTCGGTATAAGGCACTTCTACCTTATAAAATATTGATAATTATTAGTACATATATAATTATATTTTTATTTTTATTATACTTTCATTATATAATATTTTATTGAAATGGATAGTACTATCATTCTGCTCGTAATTGAATGCTTCGCTAAGTATAATTCATCCAAATTTGTGGGTTTTGATTGATGCTTTAAATTTAAATAGAGAAGAAAATCAAGCTATTGCTGAATTTTCAAATTGCTAAAATTCATCAAAAAAAGAAAATACAAGAATAAAAATATCTTAAATGTGATATGTAATTACGAAAATGAAGGCCGTTGCTATAACAAAATAAAATTTTGACTAAATTTCGTTAATTTTCATGTCTCAAATCTGAAATATGGTTGGCTAGAGTTTTCAAATTTTTAACATAATAATATTTCTTTTTCTTTGTTTTAAAATTGGCATTGCAATAATGAATCAATAATTGTTTGTCCTGCCGACAAAGTGAAACGGTGTACATAATGACCATCTCAGTAAAAATTATATTATACTAAAAAAAATGTAATTTTATATTTAGTGATTTCATTTGTAATTTTTGGAGAAGTTATAATAATATTGTAAGTTATATATATTTTATTTTTAATCGGCGACGAATTTTCCGTAAACGAATTGTCTGGGAACGATTTGCCCAGTGACGAATTGTCCTAGCACCTGTATGTAAATACGCTACTCTGAAATAGTCCATCACACCTAATGGTGTTCAAATTTTTCGGTTTCCTGTTCCAGAATTTTGAAACTACTTTCGACTGGAATTAACGACTATTTTGAAAAAAGATGGATTCAAAGTAATTTTCCTCCGAAGCCAGAAGTGCCAACTGCTATTCATCTGGAGCAAGTTTCACCAATTTTCAGTTTCTTGTTACTTATGATCTTGATATCATGTATCATGTACCTGATAGAGTTTTTCATCTTCAAGATGAAGAGTAGTGATTCATATTGGTAAATGATCCACCAACAGCATATAATGTTAGAATATATATCATACATAATAATAATGCAATTAATGATCAAATATTAATTACAAAATATCAATTAGATACAAAAGTTTTGAAACATAAAACAAAACATACATAGCATAGAAAACATTTGGATAGGTAAAAAAAAAACACAAAATGTGTTTAGATACATTATAGAATACACTGATTAGATTTTATTCAATAATTAGAATTTTCTACGTTTTGAACCACTGCATCCAATCTCTTCATAGTTGCTTCAACTATGCACACAACATATCAATTGACAGTTTTGAGCATTCTCCTTCAGTTTTCGTTCAACAGTTTATTTTTGATAACAGTTTATATTTCTTGTAAAATATCAATGAAAATTTTTGCACACATTCTTCTCACATAATTACTTCTCCCAGAAATCTGATGGTTGAATTCAGATGTAAAGTTTCATGTTCGGTGAAGTTCAACTACCACACAATCTACACATCATCGACTTTCCATCTAAAGGGCCATATTTACTACTTAAAAATTAGAGATGATACCTAATGAGAGTCATATATTACAGTGACTGCCCTTATATATGAAAAATAGAGGACGGTAATTCACAAATAAGTATTATATTTAAAACTAGATTGTTACAGAACATTTGTGTAAACCTTCATTTACAAATTATTCTAATGTGTAGAAAATATAGCAGTTTTGTTCACTTTTAGTGTTTGTGTTATTAGTGTTTGTGTTGTTTGATTGGTGTGCAGACATTTCGTCGACAGACATTTCGTCAACAGACATTTCGTCGACAGGCATTTCATCGACTGGTCATTTCGTCGACAAGCATTTCATCGACGGGACATTTCGTCGACAGAACATTTCGTCAACAGACGTTTCGTCGACAGGCATTTCATCGACTGGACATTTCGTCGACACGCATTTCATCGACTGGACATTTCGTCGACAGGCATTTCATCGACTGGACATTTCGTCGACAAGTCATTTCATCGACAGGACATTTCGTCGACAGGACATTTCATTGACAGGACATTTCGTCGACAGGACGTTTTGTCGACAAATTCCCGTAAAGGAGATATTAACACACTAATTTTGCAGAAAATGTACTTTAACAGAGAAATGTATCAAACTTTGAATTTTTTGTATCAACTGTATTTGCCTATGAAAAATCCGATGACATGAAGCTTATTATTATGAAACGTAATTATTGTGAGGAAATTGTTCCGAATTTTGAAAAATCTCAAACGTAACTTGACCTAAAAATATTAATATTTACAACGTAATCGAAAAGACACCTTCACCCAAGTAAAAACAGGAAGGCAGTTGTGATGATACGAGGCCACTTAGAGACAAGAAAATATCTCCAGGTGTGTGGATTTATTCCTTTATTCTTCTATGGTAATGATATTATTTAGTACGATACTATATTTTTTCGTTTTGTCTTGCATAGACTAATTTTTAAATTGTTTTAAAATAATATTCTATCATTAAGTAGATTTGGTTTAATTTTAAAGTTGAAAACCGATTAACATTTATTCAATGGTTTTCCTCCTTACATTTATTCTAATTTGCAATCTTATAGTTTGATACATTATTCAGTAAAGTATATGTTTCGTGTTCGTGTTCATATCCCGCCTTTATGAAAATTCATCTGCGAAACGTCTTGTCGATGAAACGTTCTCTCGACAAAATGTCCTGTCGACGAAATTTCAATCGACGAAACGACTGTCGACGAAAAGCCTTTCGACAAAACGTCTGTCAACATTCATTTTGATGACGTACATCAAAAATATCGATGGTGTGGAGGAATTAGCTGAGCAAACAGATCTTTATGGTTATATTTATATCTTAGTTTTCATGTTAATATAATTATAGGTAGGGCAAGGAGCGAGCTATCGAAAGATTCCATTTTGATTTGTATAAAGAAACTTTATATCAAAATTGAAAAGTAAAACATAATAATGGAAATGAAAGTTGAATATTAAATTTTTTTTCTTGCGTGATTGATATAATGTTAAATTGTTCGATAACTTGGAACTTATTCAATAATTATGTATGAAAGCACTTATCATTAATTCTTATTAAAAATGTATTGTGAATTATCATATGAGAAACCAAATCATTACTTTGTTATTTTTCATTAAGTTTATAAAGCACCCTGAATAAAAAAACATAAGAGCTAAGTGGCCGAAAATTCGTCATGATTCATTTCATGGTTGTTTATATATGTTATGTTAAATTTGAATCCAAATTTTATAATTAGAGCGGAATTCCTCTACTGCTAAAATTTAACTTGATCACAAAGCTGTCTTTCCATGATATTTCACTTTTTCAAATAATTACATACGGTAAAAATTCGTCTGCGAAAGATAATCATATTATGAGTATATATTGAAATTAATTTTATATATTTATTATATAAAGAATACATCAGAGTTCTCTCCAATGATGATATGCACGAATGCATTGAGTCCATAAAGGTGAATGTCTCACTACAATCAGTTAACTGTAACCCTTATTGCGGTTTCCTGAATCGAAGAGACTCCCCACCTCGCTAAGCCCAGTCCCATACAATAATACGTAGGAAATGTTTTTTTTTTATCTTTGCTTGATAATTATTTTTAAATTGAAAATTATTCTTTGGCGTTTATTAATAGTTGTGTAAATATCAAATGAAGATTTTTATGAAGAAAAATATCGAAATGTCAATTGGTTCAGATCTTATAAGAGTTTTAGTTAGGACTGGCGCGCACGCTCCAGTGGCTGGGATAGAGAGCAAACTTATAAGGGATAGGCTACTAGGGTTAAAATCTAAATCACTTACTTGTGATTGTAAGACTTATACATTTAATATAAAAACAGTTCATAGCAGTGGGATTTCGTAATTCAGGAAGTTCATATCCCAGAAAGTTTGAAGTGGAGGATGTAAAACCTTTCACTTGAACAGGTACAACTTTCAATTTTTCATTTTTAGTTACAGTATATATCAAAGTACTGTTAACAAAAATCTTTTAAATGTTTTTCGGTTCAAATGCTTTTTAGGTAATATAACACTTTTAAATGGTGCTACTAAGAAAAATCAATTCCGGGAAATTCTTAGTAGCACCATCGAAAATGGTTTTATTGCCTATAAGACATTTGAACAGAAAAGCGTAGAAAAGATTCATTGTAAACATTACATTGATATATAATGTAACTGTGAATAAAATTGAAGATTAGAGACGTTACCCTGATAAGAAATCTGTGTGCCGTTTGGAATTAGTTTATTGTCTAAAAGTATACCAAAGAATAATGAGATCTACTTATCTGCCCTGAGTCACTCAACCTTTTAGTGCGCAGTAATAAAAGACCTAATGATTTTTAGATGACAGCCTCAGCCTAGAGATTTTAACGATAATACTAAACGAGAACTTCTATGTGTAGTGAACAGGTTCTAGTGGTAAACGGTTGACCCAAAATGTGTTGCTGGCTGGTTGGATTGACCACACACGCTGTGGACGGGGTTTTTATGGATCATTATTTAGAAGGGTTAAGGGTATATATTGACAGATCATTTTGAACCTACGTTAATTTTAGTTTGGAGCGGTTGATTATGTACAAAGATAGTTCTCATGATAGGCTTTGACTATTCTTGGTCAGACCCATCCAAGTTTTACTTAGAAGAAACGAAGACTGCAAATGAAATAATTACGAAGATGTCGGTGTACAACTCAATCCAGCAATTATTACGATAAAGTATCGCCGATTCAGAGAAGGTGATAATTTTTCTGCAACCTTTGCCGTCATGACCATTTAGTACAGTAAAAATACCATTTTCTACGCTACTAAATCGTTTTGTCCTTTCTTGCAATTCAATAGAATTTATATATAAACATGTTATACATATAAAGTTTTTTTCTATATTTTGTTCACAGTAGAACTAATATTTCATTGCTTTTATAACGATTAACCAAAAATTTAAAATGAAATGTTCAAATTATAAGTATAGTACACCAAAGTATTCACGGTTTAAATCATATTATAATTTTAATGATAAATTATGGAGAGATGTGGAAATTAATTTTTTAAATGAATAAAATTCCAGAATTGAAATTTATAAAAGATTGAAATGAAAATGATTGCACTAAAGTGCATATATAAACTGAACAGGGAATTGAAAATTCAATCTCAATAATGAGAATAGAAATGTTATATAGTGAAAAGAGTGATAGGAAGTCTAAAATGGCCAAGAGTAAACGGAGATTGAGAAGTGGATAATCCACGAAACAAGAAGTTAAAGCGACTAGTTAATTATAATCCCTGGAGCTTATGTCTTAAAAGTAAAGTGGAAGGAGGATTGCTTATTAGAAGGATTAATGATCTAAAAACATATTTTCTAGGATGTCATTGAGATTTGTTATCTTAACTACAGAAGGAAGGATGTTGTGGAAATAAGATATCAGTCATTTCATGGTATAGCACATAAAAAGATTCCTAGCAACCTGAATGAAATAATGTGAGAGATTGATGAATATTTAGATAAGCTAAAAATGTCGAAACGTTTGAAATGAATCGTAGTTATAAGTAAAAGAAGTAAAAAATGGAAGATATTTAGGTGGCGATAAGTAAAGGGATAGAAAAATAACGGAAGGATTAGCAGACAATCTATGGAAGATCATTTTAAATGAATAAACCGGTAAAACATTAAAAAAATAATGATATTAAATTGTTAGAAAACAACATAAGAAAATTTCAATATATGTAGTAAAAGTAAAATTAGATTAAATTTGATTTACTAATAATTAGTCAGTTTTTTGCTCCTAATTTTATGATTGATGGGAGAAAAGAAAGAATAAATGGTTTAGATTTCTCTTGATGCCTATCTATCAAAGTATACTCAACTTATGGGCATATATGTATCAGTACTGGAAGCTTATTATTATTTTCTGTAGCATTATTATTTACATGATTATTGTAATTATAAATAATGAAAGACTATTTGAAATATTAAGATCACTCATATATCACTTAGGATAAGCAAAGGTTTATTATTAGCTATAAGAACATAATATCATTGAATTATGTAAATAATTTGCATATATAAATAAGGTCCCTTCAAATTAATCTTCTATATGTCTATAAGAAAATGTTTAATGATCAATGAAGAAGATGAGTGTGAATGTATGTGAGAAAAGAATAAAAATGAAAAAAATGTCAGAAATAAATATAAACTATACTCACACTCAGTGCTAATTGTATTTTGTATTACATATTTTAGTTATGATTATTATTATCTCAGGTGATTAATATAGGTTATTTTAGATTAATTGTAAAAGGGATAGGTTAAAGCATTTTCGTAAAATTGAAAAGATACTGTTCATTTTCAGCAGTGATGGGACAGATATGTGGCGTTTTGAATTAGTTAAGTACTTAGGTCAGCCACATTGCGAAAACTAGGCTATGAAATAATGCGATCTATCTACCTGCCGTAGGTCCGTGTACCATTTCCCAGGCAGTACTAAAGGGCGAAATGATTCATAATCAAGAGATCCTGAAGTTAGTCATACATGAAACCTTTTCTATGTCTAATGATCAGGGCAATTAGTACTTAACCCATATAAGAGCCCTCGTGGTTAACAGCTGACCCAAATAGATTTGTGTGTTGCCGGTTGGGTGGTCAGGCCACACACGCTATGGACACGTTTTTAGGCTAATTAGTTAAGAGGCTTAGAGGCATATATGGCCTGATAGGAAAACGGATTTCTTCCCCGCCGGACTTTTCCCTGCTTGGATTTTTCCCCGCCAGAATTTTCCCAGATGGACTTTTCCCCACCTATTTTTTCTTAAAATGTAAACGCTGGAAGACAATTTACTATTGAGTTGTTTGAATTGCTTTGACAAAAAAATTGCTTTGACAAAAAAATTATTTTGGCAAAAAAATTGTTTTGACAAAAAAATTGTTTTGACAAAAAATTGTTTTGACAAAAAAATTGTTTTGACAAAAAATTGTTTTGACCAAAAAATTGTTTTGACAAAAAAATCGTTGTATGTCAAAATCTGCCGTTGCAATTATTCATTTTATTTGGATTTGGATGGGAATTGGTTACTTCTCAACTCCTTGAACCGAGCCCGTTTTATAGTTACTCTTTCGATAATTAGTTTTCATTGGAGATTTTTAGTGAAAATGTACGATATTCTAAATCGTCCTGAAATCTTACTACTTGAGAAGTCATGATTTAAGGATTTTTACACTCTAACTTATGTATTTTCATAATAATGATAAATTATTGTAAGTTCTATAAGGTATAAATATTAAATATGCATAATAGATAAAAAGGACACTATAAAAATAGGCTTATATTAACTGAAATAAAAATCTATAGTAGGGTTATTTATTCCGTAGTAAATTAATTGTCAAATTAATAAACTACAATTAAATTTATTTCTGTTCTGGACAAGAATAAATTTAAACGAGTGGAATATAGATCATTATATTTTATAATAGCTGGCAAAGAAAATAATAAATTCACGATATGTATAGAGCTAGAATAAACTAAATTAATCGTAGCTGCTTAGACTAAATTGCGACATTTGGCAATCCCTTAGTAATGCCATAATGTTTGAACTTTGTAGCATATCTTAATTATATGAAAATTTAGGAAGGCTCAGTCTGAAAATCAAAAAGACTAAAGGCTAAAACTAAGACTGCATGACTGTGTAACTCTGTTAATAAAATTTTTCTTCTATTGATAAATTTTATTTTTTGTTTTATCAAAAATATAATTTTATTGCCAAAAATACTAGTATTATATTCCAGTGGGAATAGTCCAGCCTGATAGTTTTGAACTTAGTGTTAGTATTGTGGAGCAGGCGACTCAGTAGAGTACTTAAAGTTAAATCTCAAGATAGGGTTGGCCTTTCTTGGCCAGGCCAGTCTGGGCTGGTCTCTCCATATAACAACATATATTATGTTATTGTTGCCTGTTGTCAATATTCAGAAATGAAACAATGAAACAATGAAACAATTTTATTCAAGAATACAGTATCAACGCGAGCTACCATTTCATTCCCGATTTTTATATTTGGCAAAGAAATGGAACGTCTAAAATTGAATAGTACATATTTAGTTTTATCAACATTGATGAATAGTTTATTAGAAGCAATCCACGTTTCAATTCTAGACAACTCGTCATTCAACAACTGACATACATCAAATGGGCATAGAGGGTTAAATTTAAACGAAAGAGTGCTGTCATCTGCAAAAAGTGTAAATTCAAATTTGTCTGAGCTCAATGGAAAGTCATTTATAAATACAAACCTTTAAAGCAACCAATTTTTCATTTCACACTCACAATTAATTACCAAACAGAATTAAAATATACTGGTTCAAAGTCCCCAACACGAATTCTATACGGTAGGTAAAAGGTTAAATACGGTAAACTTTTGGAAATATTTAACCTTTTCATTAAATCGTTTCAAAATAGGAAAAGGGTTGAAAAGAGTATAATTATAACAGGCAAAGTGCAAAATACGGTGGCTGAAAATGTTAATTACGGTATATAAAGGTTTTATTACGGTAGGCAACAGGTTAAAAACGACAAAGGGATAAACACGGTAGCCAAAATGATCAAATACGGTAGAAAAATGTTTTATAACACGTATAATTGAATACAAACATCAATATCTAGTTAAGCCCCTAACCCATTCGTCAGATGAAAGAACAAAGAACTTCTATATAATATTTTTCCCTTGACACAGAATTTAAGAGGTAAACAAGTCATCAATTGTAAACAGGATTAACAAGCTAGGGTTGAACTTTATTCTAAACAGTTCGCAGTAAGCCATCACCATAGAAAGATGAAACATGTCATCATAATGATGTCAATATATGTAATCGTTATAATCTTCCAGATGACTGCTGCTACCAAACTTAACATGTCAGCAAACTCCTCCTGTTCAGTGGAAGATGTTTCTCTCGATCATTTCTTTGCCACTTACTGTCGAAATTATAATTTCAGAGCAGTTAGCTTTATCATCAGTGAGGATATGAAATGTGAGTTCAAAAAATTATATAAAAGGATAATATGGAAGGAATTATAGTCTAATAGATTCTATATTTGCGAGAAGATATGGAGCTTGAGTGAGACTAATTAAGCCTGAGTGAAGGTTCTTATAACTGTAATTGGTAGATATAAATTCAGTAATAATAAATGTGTTGAATAGTTGTTTAACCCTACTTGTACCTATATTTAGTTGACCTTAGTTAGATTTAACAAATTTTAAGTTTGGTAAAACCTTATTTTTATCAATTTAAACAACGCTAAAATATTCCTTTTTGATCGTTTATGATTTTGAAATAATTAATTGATACAACCATCTAAATTAGTGTATACTTCTCTTAACTTAAATATCTTTCTTTTCACAGATCTTGGTCAAGTTGTTTCTGGTACCATGAAGCATCAGACAGGATGCTTCCTTTCAGTCACGTACATAGCTGATGACGAGACTTTGAATGAAGTCACTGATGACCTCATGGTTGATGGGGCTCAAAATTCACTAATTGTCATGATGACTAAAACTGAGAGAGTAAAGGAGGTATTGTAATGATTGAAATTTGAATATAATAATCAGTTAACGGTACATGCTGCTAGACGTTATTTTAGAATTATATGTTACTTTTATGAAACCAACTTTAATCTTCAAAATAATCTGTAACAATAATTCGAATTTTGTATGAACGTAATTCATGTTAACCATTTAGTACGAGAGGTCTGGGTGCTACACTACGCCAATTCTATCATTGGTATTCATAACTTACAATTAGTTTCACTTGAGCCATAGCAATCAAATTATTATATCTAATCAAGCCAGTTATCAAGTATAAACGGTGCTAGGAAAATTCGTCAACGAAAAATTCGTCCATGGAAAATTCGTCCACGGAAAATTCGCTCACGTAAAATTCGTCCTCGTAAAATTCGTCCGCGGAAAATTCGTCCGCGGAAATTTGTCCACGGAAAATTCGTCCGTTTTCTTAAATTTGGAATAGAAAGTAAGACAATATATGTGATAGATAATTGCAGTCGCATAAACACATATATTCAGCAGTTATAGCTGTTGATGAAAAATGTATTCTATGTAGCTTATATATTATGTTATCTATCATTAAAAATTTAAAAGAAAAAAATAACTTAATTAAATATTTAAATTGACCAAACATTTTCAGCAATGCAATATTTGTCGAAAAATTATGTTTCATTCGGAGTGCATTGCAATACTAGCTTTATATTTGTTCCATAATATCTCAACATTTTGGCCTTTTACGCTGTGTGACATCTCTCTTTGTTTCAATTCATCAAGTCAGGGTTAACTCTTCCTCCAAATATTAGGATGCTATTTCTTGAACATTCCAAAATTCAATTGAATAAAACGGGGTTCCGCCTTGGTTTCGTCTTCCCTGTTTTATTCAAGTAGTTAAAAACATCAATTGACATCATCACATAAATTTTCATCAACGCCAACCACATCTTCAGGTGTTAAGAAGGCTAAGGCACCAAACATTTTATCTTAAATTAAGTTAATGAAATTATTATATATCTATCAAGATTACTGTTTCATCAAACAATCATGAATTTTGCAGTACAACAAACTTTATAATGGATGCAACAAAGTTGATTAACTATATGCACGTATTATCATCTACGTCCTACGTACATTAAATTATTTAATACCAAAATATTTATCATAACATTTGGTTCCATTTAAATTAATTATTCTGCGTTTAATGAACAAATTTTCTGAGGACGAATATTCCGTGGACGAAAATTCCGTGGATGAATATTAAACAATGAAAATTTGTTTTACAGATTCAAACCTTATCTCGTAAGAAATATAGATATTTTCACTTCTTGATTGTCCTTTGCCCAGCCACTACCATTCTTGATGATTTGAATCTTCCTCTTGATAATCGAGTGAGTAAACCTAACAACTATAGGATATACATTTCGTAATTTTTCTAATATCAACTACTACGTGCCGACGGCCCAACAGTAATGTATGTAAATGTCTATACAATACTGAATGTACCTTTTCCCTGTTTTCTTTTTATTCTTTCAGATCGTCTTTCTATTGGCCAATTTACTCCAAAATCAATCTGAAAGGAGTTACGGTTTGTATGAAACCTACACTGTGAACGGCGTGACAACGAAAACTGAACTTGGAAAATGGGTATGGCTATGATATGGTCTGAAGAAATAGTCAACATTAATTTAAAGCCAAATAATTAATTAAATAAAGGCAAATGGGTAAAGTGTTTGCACAATATTTTGATTATTTTATTAAGTCTTTTTAATTAAAGGAGGTATCTACCACTTATAGGCCCCTCATGCATGATTAATAATTGGTAATTACTCAAGCACAATATAGATTAACGATTTATTGGACGATAGACCCTTAACTCAGAGATGTTTCATATATTCTTCAACCTATTTTCCCTTATATTTATAATAATAAGATGAGTATTGTTTCTTAATCCTACTATTATAATAAATGAGTTGGTTCTCACTCGTCTTTGTGAGCCAACTTACTTAGCCATCTTATAATCACTCACTAACTTACGAGCTGGGCTGGGTTGTGCGAGCCATCTCTTACTAGGGGTAAGATGTGTTACTGACAAAAATTAGTTGAAAGGTTTCATTCCTAGTATTAACTCATTTAAACAGAACTTAATGTTTTTCAGTACGAACACTTAACTGTTGTATTTTTAATATTGTTATTTAGGGTTTGTTATGGTGCTGCAGTGGAAGAAACGAAAACTTTAACTCTGAAATTATGTCTCTCTATAATTATAACGGAATCTGTAGACCTATCCAGCTCTTATTACAACTCACACTTATGACAATCTGATAAGTGTGGAACATGCCTCTCATTTATTTCCCCTGATATGGAAAATTATAGTAGAGTAACTTTAGTAATTTGGTTGGTCATTTTTAGTTAAGCTATTTCTCCGTGGCTTATGCAGGTGGGATTGAAATCGTTATTTATTACATATTCTTCATTACTAACCAATTTATATATGTACAGCGAAAACGACTAAACTGATAACGAAAAACCATATTACCAAAGTTACTCCTAAAATATTTTCTTTTATACCAGGTGAAATAAATTCGAGACAGGTTTCACACTTACTCGATTGTCACAATTGTGTATAATAAGTGCAAGGTATACCTGTTTATCATTTTTTCGAGTATTTCTAGATTTTCTTCTAAAAGAAAACCAAAGATTTCACTGTTGGTAAACGTTGATTCTAATGATCTAACTTGTAGATTCCACCAAGAAGGCTTCTGGTTCCTCAATTGGATTTCAGAGCCAGAAGGATGAATCTTCAGGGTATCACTCTTAGGTGTCTATACGAGGTTAGATGAAAATATGACAAGTTCCGTTCCAATGACAAAACCATCTTACCATAATTTAGCTTGAAGATGATAAATTTGTCTTCAGATCACTCAACGCTGCTAAATTTTATATAAAATATAGTTTTATTAATAATAAATATCATTTTCCGTTACAGGAGAATCATGTCTTCGATAGATTGATGAAGGACAGCTCAGGAAACTGGGTAACCGAAGGTTTTTTCTCAAATTCAATGGCTATTCTAGGCAATTGGATGAATTTTAGGTAAGTTGGGAAAAACGAGTAGATATAAAACATCTTCAAATGTAGAAGTTGTAAATAAATTAGTAATTTGTAAACTGTAAAATATAAACTTGTTTTTTCTATAAATCACTTTAATGTGCATCGAGAGAAATGAGGTCATTGTTTCGATATTAAATTCAAAATCACGGTTTTCTAATTTCTTAATATATCTAAATATTAAATCTTAATCGTTGTGTACTCAGACTCATATCAAAATATCTATAAATCAATAAGTAATTTTTACTTCATTTTCTCAGCTGTTCCTATCGTCCAGCACCAGACAGACAATGGGGAGCTGTTGACGGAAGTGGAAACTGGACAGGGATGGTTGGTGAACTTTTGAGAGACAAGGCGGACATCATTGCTACCAGTTTGGGTCATTCTGATGCTAGGATGGAAGCAATTCATTTTCTACTACCACAAGATATTAATCAGTATGAGTGCATCCAATAATAATAAAGGGAAGATTTTTCAAAAGTTAAAAAATTAAGCATTAGGTTTGAAGAAAAAGAGAGAATATTGGTTATTGAATATCATATATTTAATTCTAGTTTTTAGATTTTATCACATGATAATTAAAATTCAGACTATATTTATTAGAATTTCATGTTTCTTGAAATGTTTCTTATGTACCAATCGAGTTTAACCATACTAACCTATCCGATGGTGCAGGTAGACCAGTCCTTATGAATTATTTTGAACCGGTTTAGAAGCTTTCTTTTCATGACTTTTTCTTTTCACATAATTACATACGAATAGACAAAAATGAAGGATATACATGCTAATATATTCATATAATGAGCATTTATTCGAATAAATAAATATAACAGAGCTCTCTCCAGTCATGAGATGCACTAGTTTGAGACATAAGGGTGAATGTCTCACTATAATCAGTTAACTGTAACCCTTCTATCCGCTTACTTAGTGTTTGCGACTCCGCACCTCGCTAAGCTCCGTACATACTACACAGTGATAAGCCCCGCCCATACAATAAAGCCTAAGAAATATTTGTTTGTTATGTTTGCTTGTTAATTATTTTAAATGGAAAATTATTCTTTGATGTTTACCAATGGATGTGTAAATATCAAATGAAGATTTTATGAAGAAAAAATATTGGAATGTCAGTTGGTAAAAGATTATATAAGAGCTTTAGGAAGACTGGCGCGCACGCGCAAGCGGATAGGTTATTATGCAAACTTTTGAGGGCTAGATTACTGGGGTTAAAACTGGAATCTGCAAAATGTTATTCATTTTGAAGTGTAAAGAATACTAACTATGAACCACAGTTAAGAATTAATTACATCTGTTGAATTTCTAGATATCTACTAGTGATGAAAGCGAGTCATCAATTTGTTTCTGTTTCGGAGACTTATCTTTCAGCATTGAGTTCTCAAGTCTGGTATCTGAGTATTGCATTCTTGTTATCACTTGCCCTGATCTACTATTTGGTCCTCTATCTTAGTCCGACTGAAAAGATAAAACTTACTTTTGAAGAATCATTTCTCTTTGTGTTATCAGCGACTTTTTCACAAAGTAAGAAAATGTAACAGAAACCAAACTTCAAATTGGGGTCAAGTATTCTAGTTGCTATTAATAATTGTTTCACTTTTCAGGCTTTTCCAAAGTTGCATCTTCTTTAAGTGGTCGTTTAGTGTTCATCTCTGTTTTCATCTTTACTATCCTACTTTTCTCATTCTACTCGAGTCGTCTCTATTCAAAACTGACAGTCAAGAAGACTATTCTACCTTTTAATGGAATTCAAGAAGTATTGAAAGAGAATTCATACTATTTTGGACTGGCAGAAGGGACCGCCATTCACGACTTCTTATCTGTAAGAATCAACAGTACACCTAAATGTAATATGAGAAGAATTAGTAACAGTTACAATTAGTAACTAGCAATAAATCTAAAATTGTCATTTGAACAGAAAACCAAACTTGTAGAATTTGAAGGTGTCTATGAGAATGTAGTTGAAAATGGAGGACTTTTGAACGTTGATTTGATTACAAAAAAGGTATGTGAAACATCCTATTTTCTTTGGGTTAACTGATTAGATTAGTACTATTTATCTCAAATTCATAATTTCTTTCTCAGTTGATGTCAGATGAGAAAATATTGATCTATGCTGCAAGAGTAATCATAATTCACATCAGAACTCATCAAGAAGGAGAATTCACAGATTTGCCTTTCGGTAAAATCACGTATCCTGCTGGATGTGCAGTTCCTAAGGATTCACAATACATTGAAATTTTAAACTTTGGGTGAGTGATTGGAATACAAAAAAATAAAAGAAAAGCATATATATGTTTATGGTGACACCGAAATAGCCCATCATACATAAATATATTTAGATCCTAGGTGAATATATATATATAGTGAAGCTGATAGTACAAAATTTTCGGTTTTCTGTTTCAGAATTTGGAAATTAATCTCGACTGGAATTAACGACTATCTCCGAAAAAGATGGATTAAAAGAAATTTCCCTCCGAAAACTGAAGTACCAGCTGCTATTCAACTGGAGCAAGTGTTACCAATTTTCAGTTTCTTGCTACTTATGATCTTAGTATCATGTATCACGTACCTAATAGAATTATTAGTCTTCAAAATGAAGAGTAGTCGTTCAGGTTGATAAAATGTGGATGTGATGCAATAACAACATATGATTTTTTAGAATATATAAAAATATCTAATTAATGATGAAATAATACCTAAGAAATATCTAAATAATGATAAAATATTCATTTTAAAATATATGCTTTTTGGATACTTTGTAAGTATACAGGGAGACACAAAATTTCTGAGAAAAAATTATACATATATGTACATTAGAGAAATCATTTAGATAGGTAAAACAACACGGAAAGGGCTTAGATACATTATAGAAAACACTAAACAGATATGTGAAGAGTTTTACATAAATAAAGCCTTCTCCTTTTTGAACATGCCGCCTCTAATATCTTTTGAATGGCTTCAACCGCTACACTCACTGCATCCATTGAGAGTACTTTATTTTTCATAGCCCATTGACTTTCATGGGCCATATTAGATAGAACCTATAGAAAGTTAAATGTCATAGTGAACACTATTTTATATGCATAATAGAAGAAATTAATTCACATATAAGTGTTATATATAAAACAATTAAATGTAATTGTTGTAAAATTTTGCGTCACCTTGCATATAAAAACTCTTCTACAGTGTGTACACTATAGCAGAGTTTGTGTTCTTAGTGTTTGTGATTTGTCCGTTATTAGCCATTTGTGATTGTGATTAATGGTATTTTTACTGACTGTTTAAAGAAAGCTGCTGTAATTTGGGTGTACAAGTCTTGCACTGAATCTCAGGTGAATAGCTATAGGCCGATACTAATACTGCCTGCATCAGGTAGATTTTTCATAAAGGGTTAAATTTAGGAATCAAGAATGAGCTAAACCAAATCAGAAAATACGGCTCTGAAATAAATATTTAGTAATTAGTCTATGTATCTATTTCACGGAGTAATAAAAAATTAATATTGTGTTTTATTATATTTAGGTGAAGACTCTAACTATGTGCTTAATGATAACAAATTAATTTTTTTTATGTGCAATGTACAGAGTAAATTAGTATTAATGTCTTTCAGAGTTCTCGTTGTTTTATTACTTCCCCAAATAAATCAGTAGTGTGATTGGACCACCCAAATATACAATATACCTGGTTTACAATATAACTACTTACAACGGAAGTCACTAAGCTAATTAGTGACTTCCGTTGTAAGTAGTTCATTTGACTAGTGTAAGTAGTTCATTCGGGTTCAGTCGCTAGGGTCTGCATGGCAGTTGTCTGCATGGCAGGTGTCCTAGAGCCAATGCGGTGTACGGACAACTTCCAAGCGGACAACTGCCATGCGGACAACTGCCATGCAATTTATTATAATTATAGTTTGGGTGATTTGTAATGCGCTTGTAACCTTATCTTTCATGGATTGAATTTAATGTGAAGTATATTATTATTTTAACGTAAAAATTAAAATCATTTTCTTCCACATTTAACTCCTTAAATAATCAAATGGTTGACAAAAAGGTTAAAATCTATAGATGCAAGTCTTTCTTTTCAAACATTTCAAAATACAAGGAATAGTACAAACATAAGCTTTACAAGTTAAATCTCCAATGCATCTAATTATTTAAGAGTTGCTTACATATATGATACTTCACATCGTATTTAACAATTCGGTGAAATGTCTCTTAAATGATATCTAATCCTTACTTTCTGATTGATATTTTGGGGTTCTCAATAAACTGTTCATGAAAAAGATTAATGTTTTCATGTGTTCATTCTTTTCTCCTGCGACATGATCACTTTTTGTTCAAATTTAAAGTGGTTTCTTCAATATTGAACTTATTAACATTTGTCAAAATGGTTTTACAGTTGGTGGAAATCTTTCCAGAAAGCATTGTTCAGATGAGGTTGAACCTGTGTAAAGCTTTCAGTGTTTAAAAAAAATTGTCACAACAAATTTTTTTGTTCTTTTGAAAGTTGCATTTTGAGGGTTTCGAATAGGAGATAAAAGAATTTATCAATTTATCTACAAAACCAACTTTCAAATGGTTATTCATTTATTTATTTATTTTTTCTTATTTGTTACAAAAATAGTAGAATTTATTGTTTTTACATCCATATAAAATGAATTATACCACTTTAAGATTTTTTTTCGTATATTTCGTCCTCGCGCAAGCCCTTTTTATTTAACTTTTTTAATTAGCAGAAGGATGTTGTCGTAACTCTTAACAGATTATCACGATATATGCAGAAAAAGTGAAGGAATAAATCTGTGTTTTTAGAAATTTTTTACCTTTAGTAGTTTGTAAAATAAACTAATTTGAAAATGGGTTTCCTTTTTTTTGCGCCACCCTGTATAGGCATATATGTGATAATTATATTTTTTTTTTATTAGTATAATAACAAATAAAATAAAATACATTTCAGTAATAATTATTCAGATGTTTTGAGACTTTTCCATTATTTATAAGATGTTAGATGTGTTGAAGCTGTAAACAAAGAAACGATAGTAAAACCAATTCAAATTTCAAAATTACCGAGTTAAGTGTTATTTGAAAGAAAATTTTATAGATTTTCTTATTTGAAAATGATAATTACTAATTCTGTTTCCAATCCTTTATCTAGCAGCAAAATTAGTTTTAACAAATGAAAAATATTAATTAACCCAAAGAAAAATTGTTAAATAATAATAGGCAAAATCACACTCACTGGAAATTTTAACCTGTAAAGCTTGTGTTTGTACTATTCTTTGAATGTGAAATGTTTGAAAGAAAGTTTTGCATATATGGTTTTTAACCTTTTTGTCAACCATTTCATTCTTTAAGGGGCTAATTATGAGTTAAATGTGAAATATAACGATTCAATTAAGAAATAAATTTAGTATACTTCAACTTTTTATTCTGAATCTACCGTCACTATTAATTTGCACAATTTTGAACTATACTATTAAGATTATAATACTAAGTTTTTAGGTTAAAATAATAATATATGTACATCACTTAAAATTAATTACAAGAAAATATAAGTTAACAAGCGGATTAAAATACACCCAAAATGAAATTATTATATAATGAATGGCCGTTGTCCGCATGGCAGTTGTCTGCATGGCAGTTGTCCTAGATCCTCAATGCATTCAGTATTGTCCCATCTGGAGTTGTCACCTCATCCACTATCGGTACCATCTACTGTAATCATTTAATAAAACTTCATCATATAGTGGTATTCTCTGAAAAAAATGTCCGTGCAAATGATTATAAATACCAGGGTACAGGAACATAAACGGGTATAGTACCTAGTAGACGACACAAAAATATGACGTCACCACAACAACACATTCCTTGTTTGTGACCGAGCGGCTCATAATTCCTCGTATTTGCATGTTAATTTCGAGAAGTTTGAAGTCATTTTATAAGGGTTTCGTGCAAAAGAAAATCGGAAATGGCGATTGAACCTTAAAGTTGAATATATAGATATAATTCAGGTGTGTTTTTATTGTTCATTTCTTTAACTTATCTATACAAATTAGGGTCTTGAAAATATACTACCTAGGAGCCTAAACTAGTGCTAGTTAACTGCTAAATTGTAGTTCCTATGAATAACAAATAAGAAATAAAATAATGGAAATACAATTTAACCAATGCCTAATTAGTAATTGATAAGAAAAAGTTCAATTTAAAAGTGATTAAGTTTAAGTAGGTTTTTCCATGTTTCAAAGTGTGGTCAGAGTCGCCATTTTGAGTCACCCGGTGGTCACGTCAAACTACAGATTCAATCAGCTGATTACCATACCCTATGTTACTGTATCCTGATAAATACAGTGCATCTTTAAGTTGGACGTACTTCATCATACCCTATCATACATAGCAGGTTGATTAAGGAATGAATAATCTAGATGAAGTAGTGTTTGGGAAAAGTAAGTCATCTTAAACTGAACACCCACTTGGACATATATAGGGTAGAACAGGTCAGACAAAAGGGTTAGATATTATGGTAGATAATGGATTAAATACGGTAGAAAAAGTGTAAAATACGTTAGAAAAGGGTCAAATGCGGTTGGAAAAGAGCTCAACACGGTAGAAAAAAAATACAAGAGAAAGGGGGTTAATTACGGGGGACAAAGTGCTTCATACGGTAGCCAAAAGTGTTATGTAACTCGAGTAATTAAATACAAAAATCAAAATCTAGTTGAACACCTAACACATTTATCATATATAAGTACAACGAACCTCAATATAATATTCTTCACCTTCCACCCAATTTCGGAGGTAAACAAGTCATGAATTATTAACAGGACTAACAAACTAGATCTGACAAAGCTTTGGGTTAAACAGTTAGCATTAAACCATCACCATAGGAAGATGAAACGTGTTCTCATAATGTTGTTAATTTATATAGTCCTAATAATCATTCATTCGAATGCTGCTTCCCATCTTAACATGTCAGCAGACTCCTCCTGTTCAGTGGAAGATGTTTCTCTGGATCTTTTCTTTGCCACTTACTGTCGAAATTTTAATTTTAGAGCAGTTAACTTTATCATCAGCGAGGATATGAAATGTGAGTTAAAAAATTATTAATTTAAAGGCAAATAAAGAAAAGGAATTATGTTTTTTACTCACAGTTAAATGGAGCTGGATAAAGTGTATTAAAGCAAGATGAAAATACTTTGTCTTTTACCTAATACCAAGAAAATTGTGTTGGGTAGTTGCTTAACCTATTTAGTTAAATCTTGACGTTAGTTAAATCGATATTCTGTTGGTACAAAACTTTATTTTTACCATTGCAAACAACAAAAAATATTAATTCACCACGATCTTTTGAGATTTTTAAAGATTATGTATTGATCAATACAACAATCTGGATTAGTCCAAATAATAGGTATTAAGTAAATGAATATTTTTAAAGAATATTGATCAATACAATCATATGGATTAGTCCAAAAAACAAGTATTAGGTCTAGTAAAATTTTATTTATTAACTCATTTACTTGGCATGTCAAAACAACCTTAGAAGTCACAGTTCAATTTATCAAAGTATGGGACCTTTTAGCCTTTTCCCTTTTGAATAAGATACCCCAGTACTTAATTAGGAGTTCAGGTATTGGAGCCGCTGACGTATTTTGTAGAAACCATAGTCTCTAAAAATAGGCATGAGATGAGTATGTTTAACATTACACGTGGTTGCCCGTTCTACTTAAGAGATTAGGTGGTTCTTTGATTGGTCTAAGATGATAGGGTGTATAAAGATTTAATGTAAGATCTTGGGTGTCAGTTGGTTCCTTGTATTATCAATTATTCAGATCCATCAAGATAGGCTAGGCCGATGTATAGTTGGCTCCCTTATGCTCATGTATGGATTAAGTAATAATAATCTATTTAAATGTGAGTATTATGCAATAGAAAAAAAACTATAACAAAACTGAGGACCTATCATTACCCAAATATTAAATGTTTGGGAGCATTGTCTGTAGACAAAGGGTGAAAGTGTAACAAGTGATAATTAACAGAAAGCGTAAAAGATCTTCCTTTTCACAGATGTTGGTCAAGTTGTTTCTGGTACCATGAAGCATCACACAGGATGTTTCCTTTCAGTCACGTACTTAGCTGATAATGAGACTTTGGATGACGTCACTGATGACCTCATGGTTAACGGGGCTCAAAATTCACTAATTGTCATGATGACAAATACGAAGAAAGTGAAAGAGGTAAAGTAATGAATGACTATTGAATTAATGAATTTTACAAGAAGTTTGATATGAGAATATTCCAATATTATAATAAAGCTCTCAGTGATAAATTCACAAATTTACGATACACATTTGATGCTATTGTACCTTATATAGTTTTTAATATAATATGTTACATTTCATGAAATCAAATTTGCACTTCCTATTAATTTGTACCTATAAATTCTTGTTTTTAGCGATTATAAATATGTCAATCATTCTTGTACGAGAGGTCTGGGGATGAAATGCTGGGAATATAATTCATAATTACTGATTGCAAAAGCTTGACTACATATCAGATAATGTTGCGATATATTTGTTACGTCTCGAAATACTCATTAAAAAATATTTATTAATTGTTCGGGTAGGCCATGTTTCCTTTCAAATAAGGAATTTGTTTAAATTTATTTCGAAATTTATTTCCAACTAATTATTTCTTCTATCGTATAGTACTAACATCGCAGGTATCTACTTTTTCTACATTTTCCTTTTGTTCTTATCAAATGTAGGAAGAAATTAATGATCATTCGCATATGAATGTAAAGACTTTCCAAATTCTGCAAGCTGGTAATTCGGACTTGGTACGTTTTAGGTTGTCCATAATTGAACTACAGTATGATCCACAATGAATGATATTAAAACAAAAATTCCTCAAAAATAGTTAATGGCAATTAATTGATAGGAGAAGACGTTTGATGGATTGCAAATGTTTGGACATTTATGTTTTTTCAGCAAATGATCAAAATTTGCTTCTAGTTGATCTCAACACAGCTCGGCTCATTTCTTCGTATGACGCACCATCTTGCGAATATCTTCCTCGCTCATGTTCACAGCAACATTTTCCATGACATTTTTGAGTTAAGTAGAGTGCGTGGTTCACATCTGATGACATGTGTCATAGCTTGCAACCAGAGAGTAAAGTCAAGAGGCGATAATTCCAGAGAATAAGGGGTGCCATTGGTGATCCGTCCAGTGAGAAACTATCCTTTCACCAATTTTTGAATGCAGAAATTCAAGGCATTCGGCAGTCACCTGGCAGCTGACGCCATCTTGCTGGAGCAAATATTGACGTCTTGATGCCAAATTTTTAACAGAATTCCACATAATATTTTAAGGACTTTCTCTAGGTATACATTGGATTTACGGATCTCTCGAACCAAACAACAAGGAAGATCTTCCCGTCCAGAATCCCCACCCAAGCCATCACTTTTTACCATGATTTTTTTTTAATTCGATTACAGTGTATAGATTGTGGTGCAGTGCCAATGTACCTGCTTCTTTGGTGACTGTTTCAAGACAAACCATTTTTATATTCTGAATGCCCTTTGGACCTTCTTGATGCTCCTGAACTCTTCCTACTTTGCGATGATAAATGATGTTTTTTGACCGTCGAAGGGGGATTTTTGGCTTTGGCTGCGTAGTAGGTCCATTTTCTAATATCCAATTTGAGGCCATACAATTATGAATATCGAAAATAGTTCATTTTTATACAAACGTGCCAACATCAGGGTAGCATAGTTGCGATTATTTGAATAAAAATTCAGAGAGTAAATATTTCTAAGGAAATTTTGTTTTAGTATCATTCATTGTGGATCATACTGTATTAGGTTTACTTACGCTATAAAAAACTAATTATTATCAAAACAAGAACTACCCTATCATGATTTCATCAAGAAAAAGACAGTGAATATTGTTTCACAGATTCAAACCTTGTCTCGAAAGAAGTATAAGTATTTTCACTATCTAATAGTTCTTTGCTCAGCCACTTCTATTTTGGATGATTTGGATCTTCCTCTTGATAATCGAGTGAGTAAACTTAAAATACACATATGATATAATAAAACATTAGTGTAACCACTCATTGAATTTGCTAAATATCAAATTATTACGTGCTGACAATGATATAACACAGAATGTACATTTTCCTTGTTTATATGTTTCTATCAGATCACTTTCCTATTGGCCAATTTGTTCCAAAATCAATCTGAAAAGAGTTACGGTTTGTATGAAACCTACACTGTGAACGGCGTGACAACGAAAAGCGAACTGGGAAAATGGGTATGGTTATGATATGGTCTGAAGATATGATCAACAATAATGGAAACATAAATATGGTAACGGGTCTGTGTAACATTTTGAGACTTTTTACTAGTCATATCAGGTAAAGGATCTATCCACACCATGTAGTTCCTTAGGTCATGATTAACAATTAGGTTTACTTTAAGCTAATTTAACTTACGAATCTATTGGACGATAGACCCCTTTTTCTAACCTATTTTCACTTCAATTCATAATAATAAGGTGGGTATCGTCTCTTAAGTGTACTATTATTATTAATGAGTTGGTTCCCGCTCGCCAATATGACCCTACTAACTTAGCACTTATCCTACTGATCGTACGACAAATTCTTAACTCAGAGTGTTTTCATATGCTTTTTACTCTATTTCCAATTCTATTTATTCTTAACATTTGTCTATATGAATAGTTTCTTAACCCTGTTAACCCAGCCCTCGAATTCTCACTCAATGACGATCGGGGCTGTATCGCGCGAACTAGCTCTCACTGAAACTGGTTTAAAATCTTATGACTATTTGATAACTTTTTCATAAAAAGTTTCATTAGATTTCATTAACACAGAATAATAAAATAAAACTAAGAAAATAATATGTTATTTGGACAGGGCGAGGAACTAGGTGAAAGTAGTGGGTGCTGCATGTACACACTCATGAATTTTAACACGTTGACCGCGATGTGTACCATAAATGTACACAGAGAACTTTCCCAACCGGCGATGTGTACATATATGGTATACGCATCACAAATATATAGGGCTTAAATTATATGTATATCTGTTTATATCAGAAATTATAAGTAATGGTGTACTTTGACAAGAAGGTTAATAACAAAAATGAATATAGATCGTGAAAAATATGTTTGTTTATAACTATAACCGAAAATGATCTAATTTCTAGATTCCACCAAGGAGGCTTCTGCTTCATCAATTGGATTTCAGAACTAGAAGGATGAATCTTCAGGGTATCACCCTTAGGTGTCTATACGAGGTTAGATTACTACATCGACAAATATATTTCAAGTGACAAAACATCAAACAATTATTGTCAGAGTTATATATTTAGATTGAAGAGGATATCTTTCGAGGTATTCGGCGGATTTTTCGAAAACAAATTTGCCGTAACCAAACTCACTGAAAACTAATTCTAAGAACCCTAATTCGACGAACCGGATTCTCCGAATACGAATTTGCTGAAACCCAAATTAGTCGAAAACGGATTCACCGAAGTGAAGATTTGTCGAAAGACAAATTCGCCGAAAGTCAAATTTACCGAAAGAGTTATTTAAAACCAAATGTGAAAATATACAAAAAGTTACAGAAAAGAAACGAAATAATGAAATCATAACCCTTGGTTATACTAAAATTGGTCCTTTAATTATACTCTCTAACTCTTAATCTCTGTACCACTAAATGATTCTTTGTCTTTGTTCTTATTTTAAAGACGTTCAAGCTCTATTCAGTCAGTATCAGTCATTCAGTTTTGGGTGCATGTTATATTTCATTAATTTGAGCGTTTGGCTGGTTTTAGATTGTGTGTTACTATAACATGTTTATTCATTTTTTGTGCTTTGTTTCAATGCATGAATTATATATATCACTGCGAGTTAAATAAACTATATGTAAACAACTTTGTGTGATTAATTAAATAAAATTCTTCGTGTAAATACGCCATATAAAGCACGCACTGGATTCTTATTTTGATTCACTTGTTAATAGTATTCCATACAGAAGGTGCGTTGTGGCTGACATATTTATATTTATTCCATTTATTGTGTTTAGAATATAAAATTGTTAGTAATGAATAACATAATTATTAGTTATGTTTATATCTTCCCAATATACCTCTAGCTTCAATGATATTGTCACTTGCATGAATAAATTTGTTTCAGTTAAAAACATTGATTTCGATCAACCTTTTATTTGTATAATGCCAATTAGCGGGACACAAATGTATAAATTGCGTCCATCGCTTTATTGCAGATCACTATTTTGTGAACAATTTTTATAATATTGATCGTACAGTAGTGAAACTTTGGTCACTGGAAGATTGCTTCAATGTTAGTATCTTTCTATAATATATTTTGAATCCATGAGAAAATTGGAAAGTTATGAACGTTTATTTATTTTGAAGGCATTTTAACTGTCCATCGCTTTATTGCAGCTCTGTAAAAAGGCCAACAAATGGACGATTAACTTCTACCGAGAGGGTAAAAATTGTAGCAGGTCCTGCAGAAGGGAGGACTCTACTATATTTAGCTTTAAAACTAGGAAGGGTTAAGAGAACAATAGTTTCTTTTGTGTAAAATCCCGACACAAACCCAAGGAGAGATGAGGGTACGAGAAAAAGAATTTCCCCTCGAAATATGCGAAAAATACGCAGGCAAGTCATAAGGCAGCTAAATGATACTAGTGCCTCCATTTTTGACAAGGCTGTCATTGGTCTTACGTCCAAACAGTCCCGATGTAATGTCTCAAATGAAACGGTCAGAAATGCTCAATGGGGCTTAAGACAGAACAAGGCAATCAAGTCATGAGAGTCTTTCAATTGATGCCCAGAGATGTCAGGAAAGAAGTTGTAACACTTCAAGCATGAGATTGTGCGTAGTAATGCAAGAAAATCATCTTTTGCCAACGAGATAATTGCAAATTATTAGGCCAAGGGAACAAGTACTCAACAAAAGAGGCAATGTAGGATTGGATTGTTAGGTTTACACCCTCTGGTACTCGGAAAGGGCCAATTAACGTTTCACCAATGATGCCCACTTAAAACATAAAGCCACCGCCTCCTTGTTGACGACGAAACCAGTGTGGATAAACAGCTCCAGTAGGATCCAAACTTTAACCCATCCATCCAGACAATAAAGGGTGGCTCTTTCCTCATCTGTTAGAAGAACAAGTAGGAAGTTTGTTTTCATGTATTTCTGTGTAAATATAATGCCTTTTTCTTATGGGACTTGTCCATATGAGGCCTGGAAATGGGCTCCACGTTCCTTGTCGTCTCATTTAAGACACTTTTTGGACGAATAACTAATCACAGCCTTGTCGAAAATGGAGGCACTAGTGTTATTTGGCTGCCTTATAACCTGCCTGGGTAATTTTCGCATATTTCGAGGGGAAAATGCTTCTCCTCGTACCCTCATCTCTCCTTGGGTTGGTGTCGGGATCTTTCAAAATAGAAACTATGTTTCTCTTATCCCTCCCAAATTCATTAGCTAAATATATAAGAGTCATCCCTTCTGCAGGACCTGTTACAATTTTTACCCTCTCGGTAGAAGTTAATCGCCCATTTTTGGCCTTTTCACAGAGCTGCAATGAAGCGATGGACAGTTAAAATGCCTTCAAAATACATAAACGTTCATAACTTTCCAATTTTCTCATGGATTGAAAAAATATTTCAGTAAGATACTAAGATAGAAGCATTCTTCCAGTGACCAAAGTTTCACTACTGTACGATCAAAATTATTAAAATTATTCACAAAATAGTGATCTGCATTAAAGCAATAGACGCAGTTTATATCAATAGCAATGTCATATTCAGATACGAATTTTTTTTATGCATAAGATATAATGATGAGAACTGAATGTTCTTTTAAATACAATCAATTTTATTTTGATAAATTCGTTGTCCTTCATTTTGTCCCTCAGCAAATCCTTATTTCGGAAAATTGGTCTTCAGCAAATTTGGGATTCGGCAAACACGTATTCGGAAAATCCGTTTCGGTGACATAGTTTTCGGAACTTTGGTTTCGGCCAATTCGTATTCGGAAAATCAGCCTAGACGCATATTTCGACTTTAGATCACGCAAAGCTGCTAAATGAATATGTAATAAAAAATTTATTGATAATAATGACTATTCTCTGTGACAGGAGAATCGTATTTTCGATAGATTGATGAAAGACAACTCAGGAAACTGGGTAACCGAAGGTTTTTTCTCAAACTCAATGGCTATTCTAGGCAATTGGATGAATTTTAGGTCAGTTAGAAAAAACGAGTAGATGATATTAAGATTATTTTTATGTCACGTAATTGGAAATTTGTGTTGAATAGGGTTATTGGTAAACTGATTTCAGTTTAGTTTTTAAAACTCACTGCATCTATCGATATCAGTCTCTATTATGTGCATCGAGAGAAAAGGGGTAATTATTTTGATAGTAATTCCAAATTCACAATCCCAGTATTATTATATCTTATTATTTCTAAATCATATAGTTTAGTCAAAGTATACACAGACTAATTCTAAAATATCTAAATGGAACAAGTTCCATTCAATAGACGGTTTATATTTAATATTCATTTTATCAGCTGCTCCTATCGTACAGCACCAGACAGGCAATGGGGAGCTGTTGACGGAAGTGGAAACTGGACAGGGATGGTTGGTGAACTATTAAGAAACAAGGCGGACATCATTGCTACCAGTTTGGATCATTCTGATTCTAGGATGGAAGCAATTCATTTTCTACTACCACAAGATTTTAATCAGTATGCGTGTATCCAATATGAGTAGTTTTTTCAATGCACACTGAATTACAAATTTCAACAATTTGTTAGAAAAAGACGCAACATGTATTGCTAAAACTCATATATTCAACTCTGGTTTCTATTAGGGTCGGACGGGGTATCACTGCGCATAATCCCGCAAACTCTGTACTTACTCAAAAACTAAAAGTACTAGAAAAATCCGTTTTTTCGAGATGAAATGGTCCTGAATGAAGATGGTTCTCAACCAGTTTCGAAATAATACATAAATAAATGAAATACTTATTGACAATTTTTCATGCGTAACTTTTGGTGAGTGTACAGGGGTATCACTGTTCACATGAAGGGGTATTACTGCGCATTGCATAAATATAGCACTTATCTCCCACACCTAAAACCTTCCTCTACCCATTTTAATACCCGGACTTCCCCCTATCTAAACCTCTATCTTTACAATCTAAATCCCTCTCCTCCCATCTAAATCCTCCTCTCTTCCCATCTAAGTCCCCCTCTCTTCCCATCTAAATCCCACTCTCCTCCCATCTAAATTGCCCTCTCCTCTAATCGAAATATCCCTCTCTTCCCATCTAAATTCCCCTCTTCCCAATTTAAAATTCCTCTCTCCCCCACCCATCTTTCCTCCCCCTCCCCCATCTAAAACCCCCTGTCCCATCTAAATGTCTGTGATTCACTCTCTACATACCCTCTCCCCAATCCAATTGTTCCGTACCTCTTCAACGCATATTTAATGAATCTGCAACAAATTTACCACTTAAATTTTACGTAACTAGTTAACTACTTATATCAAGTAATATAATTCGATCGTAGGTTTATTGTTAATTAATATTTTAATTCAATAACCTCTTACCCCCACCTAAATACCCCTCTCCCTATCTTAATACCCCCCACATCAAGTAGCATATAGCTACTGCGATCGTAAGTTTATTGTCAATCAATATTATAGTTAAATAACACCTTATTCAATATTTATGCCTTTATTAAGAGCTAAAAACTCATAATTTTTCATAATTATTTACATACAAATATGGTTATTAATGATGCGCAGTGATACCCCTCAACCTCTAAATTATCTGGGGTATCACTGCGCATGGTTACGGCGGGAAAACCGTTCAAACTGAGAAGTGGAAAATTTGACATAATGCAATTGTTAACGTTCGTGTTAACATGTTGAAACAATATGAAAATCAATATATCGGTTCTAGAGTAATTATTGGAGAGTTTGCGGAAATTAAAAATCACCAGTGCAAACTTTTTTCAGATCGTTTTGAGAGCTCCACATACATCACGACTTAGCTCTAGAAATATTCATAGGAAGAGAGGATGCTTGAAATGATGATGCAATCAGATAGGCCAAAACAAGTGGTTTTAAAATTATAAGAGATGCGGAGTGATACCCCATAAAAATGATATGCGCAGTGATACCCCGTCCGACATGTAAATTATAATTCACTAAATTCAGAATCTTATGTTTCACAAAATGCATGAAATGAACCAATCGACTTTTAATTTGTTATCTAATTATTATTGTCTTGAAGTAAGAATTGGTTTGAAGTTTTCATGTTTTTTAGATGTCAACTAGTGATGAAAGCGAGTCCTCAATTTGTTTCGGCTTCGGAGACTTATCTTTCAGCATTGAGTTCTCAAGTCTGGTATCTGAGTATTGCATTCTTGTTATCACTTGCCCTGATCTACTATTTGGTCCTCCATCTGAGCCCAACTGAAAAGAAAAAACTTACCTTAGAAGAATCAGTTCTCTTTGTATTAGCAGCAGCTTTTTCACAAAGTAAGAAAATGTTGATGAATCTAAACTACAAAATATGGTCAGGAATTAATTGTGAATTCTGTTTTAATTTTCAGGCTATTCCAAAGTTGCATCTTCTTTAAGTGGTCGCCTATTGTTTATGTCTGTTTTCATTTTCACCATCCTACTGTTCTCATTCTACTCCAGTCGTCTTTATTCAAAACTGACAGTCAAGAAGACTATTCTACCTTTTAATGGAATTCAAGAAGTACTGAAAGAGGGTTCATACCATTTTGGACTGACAGAGGGGACCGCCATTCACGACTTCCTATCTGTAAGAATTCACAGTATCTAAATTTTAATCATAAATGAGGTAATTATTCATTATTTAAAGGAATCCAAAATATTCATATGAACAGATAGCTACACTTGAAGAATTCCAAGGTGTCTTTGAGAATATTATTGAAAATGAAGGAATGTCGGACTCAGGGATGTATCCAATAAAACGGGTATGTGAAACATCACGTGTGAATGCATTATATATTTGAATAATTGATTAGAATAATAATAATACATATTTTATATTTCAGTTGTTGTCTGATGAGAAAATTT
This sequence comes from Caprella mutica, assembly GCA_947561585.1. Taxonomy (NCBI): domain Eukaryota; kingdom Metazoa; phylum Arthropoda; class Malacostraca; order Amphipoda; family Caprellidae; genus Caprella; species Caprella mutica. The sequence continues at coordinate 105,082 of CANNZV010000968.1, forward strand.
TGATCTATGTTGGAAGAGCAAACCTCATATATTTCAGAACTCACCTTGATGGAGAAGTCACAGTTTTGCCCTTCGGTAAAATCACTTATCCTGCTGGATGTGCTGTACCTAAGGATTCACCGTACATTGAAATTTTAAACAGCGGGTGAGAGATTACAAAGTAAAAGTGTGTATATATATAAATATCTAGAGACTCTGAAATAGTACCTTGTTAAATAGAAAAGTGAATATTCATGGTTAACAAACTTTACAATTCCAAGGAGAAACTTGGAAAATGTTAATGCTTTTATATCAGTTCATTGAAATCTTAAATAGCGGGTGAGAGATTACAAAGTAAAAGCTTTCATATAAATGTCTGGCGACTCTGATCGTTGTACATAGTGCATATAGAAAAGTGTATGCACAACTTTTCTTTGATAGTACATCATCACAGTGACTCTATTTTTCTGATTGCACATCATCACTGTTACTCTTTTATCTGATAGTACATCATAAAAGTGCCCTTTTTCTCTGATAGTACATCTTCACATTGACAATTTTCACATTGACATCATTAATAGCTCCCACTATCTGTTTGTAACAATCCATGGTTGAGTGAATCTAACATTATATTGTTACTGATTCTCATTAAAATCTTTCATGTACCAGTTTCTTAACCGGAGCTTTAACTTTTGAGTAATTCACATAATGATTGTAATAAGAAGGAAGTTCGCAGTATTAGGTCACTCACGGTATCCGGAACATAGGGTGATGAATTAGTCTAACATTTGCAGATTCCTGAAAGTACATGATATCATCAACTTTCCAAGTACTGCGAATTTCAGAGAATACTGTGAACTGTGATGATGTATATCGTTTTTTTCTGTTCCAGAATTTTGAAATTACTTTCGACTGGAATTAATGACTATCTACAGAAAAGATGGACTAAAAGAAATTTCCCTCCGAAAACTGAAGTGCCAACTGCTATTCAACTGGAGCAAGTGATACCAATTTTCAGTTTCTTGTTACTGATGATTTTGATATCATGTATCACCTACGTAATAGAGTTTTTAATCTTCAAAATAAAAGATTAGTTGTTTATATTGATTAAATGATAAATCGATCTGAACTCTTAGAATATGTATCGTTCATTATACATATAAAATATGGAGCACCGTCAGATGGGCACTGGACCACTGGGCTCCATGACAATTGAGCCCAGGAAAATTGAACCCATTAAAAATTGTAAAAGCACACACAATAAGGAAGTTTAATTTGTTATTACAGTAGCAATGATCTTCAATTAAGTTAGACTCTTATAATAACGGACTCTTCTGCAACACAGAGAATTGAGATTTTGTCTTTCTTTAAAATACGAAGCACACCGAATATTTAACTAATACTTATTGGCACAAGAAGGTTTATATTGAAGATGGGCGGGCCATTCTGGAGAAATTGGTGGATCCTTTTTTCGAATAAGGTATCTGGAGTGTATACAACCGTGTTATGAAAAGATCTGCCTCGTACCACTGAGGCAGTTGCACACAGGGGAAAGGATTAGTTGAATCAAATCAAATATAATTTGTTTTGACTATTATGAATGTTTCGATTTTGCCCCTACGTATGTTGTGAATTGCAGGTACTACTTAAAAGTAGTTAAATTGACGTTAAATAAAACAAAAAAGTAGCACCAACTCTCATTGTAAGTTAATTTATACACCAGATACATTGGCCTTTGATTGCGTTTCGCATAGTATACTACTTGACAAAATGCATTATCTTGGGATAAGAGGTATTCCTCACTTGCTATTTAAATCTTATCTATCTGAACGTAGTCAGTCAACAACTGTTAATGAATGTAAGTCTGGTTTGACTGGTGTGGATTGTGGTGTTCCTCAAGGTAGCACAATTGGACCTTTGTTATTCTTAATATTTATCAATGACTTTCCTAACAGCTCTCCTCTTTTTAACTTCAACCTCTCTGCAGATGATTCTGTAATTACATACAGCTTTCCTCGCCAGTCTACTCATGAAGTGCACATTATAATTAATGAACACTTAGAAAAAGTTCAAAAGTGGCTTTATGATAAAATTACCCTAAATATTGATAAGACTAAGTTTTTGTATTTTCGTACATAGGTAACATTAATTTGAATCCAATTTGTATTGATCAGAAGGTAATTGAAAGGGTCTCATGTGTCAAGTACCTTGGTCCCTACCTGGATCACAATCTCAGATTTGACGAGCATATTAGTAGGATTTCAGGGAAAGTAGCTAGGTCTGTGGGGGTGCTAGGTAGAGTTAGTGAATATGTACCCATGAATGTTGCTAAAATGATCTACTATTCTATCGTGTATCCTTATTTTAATTATTGTATCAATGTTTGGGGTATTGCTGAAGAGTGTCACATTAATAAACTTGTAATATTACAAAAGAGAGTAGTGAGAATAATAGCAAGAGTACCTTATCTACACCATACTGAGAATTTGTTTGCAGATCTTAAAATTTTAAAGATAGATCTTGTATTCAAGTATAGTCTTGGTCTTTATAAGTTCAGAGCGATTAATGACGTAGGATATGATGAAGCTCTCTGTAACTATGTGTCTAATAATTGTAATCGTCATGCTTACGCAGTGAGAACTAGCAATGACATTAATTTACCCCGCTATAGATGTGAAACTTCAAAATCTAATGTTATTTACTCTGCCTCCAAGCTATGGAACTGAATACCTGATGATTTGAAGATAAGTAATAAAGTTAATACCTTCAAGACTAAATTTAAACTCTGGCTAAGCTCAACCAATATGTAATCTGATTTTAATTTTAAATAGCTACATTAACTTGTTCATACTCTGTATTGTTGAATTGTACTATAAAATGTATGTTTTGATATTTCCAGTACGTCACAGTGTATTTTGTATTTTCTATGTCAGCTTGAATGCCCTCAAAGCCTTATGCTTTCTCAGGCCTTATAGTTGCCATCTGAGTATCTTCTTCATGGGGCTTAGTCTTACTGATTTCCATTTATATTGAGTTATATTTTCATTTTTTTTCCTGAATGCAAAGATCAGGGAGGCCCTGGCCCTGGTTCTACTCTGTAAAAAGTCGCTAAATTCAAATGAAATCTTATAAATTTATAAAAAAAAAAAACAGTCTTTGTGAGTTACTTCAATACACTATATCATCAACATTAAAATTCTAAAAAAAAGAACTTTTAACTCTCATAGTAAGTTGATTCAATCTATAAAATGAATTGAATTAACTGATGTTTGGTGAATAGAGTGATAATATAAGGTTTGGTAACACATCACGTCATAGTTGTTTTAAATCACATGAAAACATGAATAAAGTCCAACCTACTCACATAATAAATTGATTCAAAGCATAAATTGGTGACCCATTAGATATAACCATATGGGTTGTACTTTTTTCTCTCTGTGTGGAAGGTGACACAAAGCGATGCACAGATCGACACAATATCGGCACTCTACCATTTTTAATTTTATGCATACAATAAAATTAGAATAAGATTAAATTAAAAATAAATTTAAAGGCATAAATAATAAAAATCAAAATCAAGTTAGACCATTTAGACAAACCTTCAATTAAATGTTAAATCTTACATATGTATTCATTGCTATAAATATTCAAAAGTAATATCTTGATAGACCAGGTAAATGTATCACCTTATAATTGAACTAAAACTTCATTATTGTGTCTGTAGTCATAATCATTTTTATGAGCTCAATTCTATCTTGGCCCAATTGTCGTGGGCCCAATTGCTTTGAGCCCAACTATCAGGCACCGATTAAATATCTAGTTATTGATCTAATATTCAAAGTAAAACAGTCTTATGCATAATATAAAATATAATTACAAACTCTACTACAGTGTGGACACTATGAAACTGCATATATTCCTAGTGTTTGTGATTGATGACTTACCTATAACAAAAAGATCGATGATGTGATGAAGTACTCGAGTAAACAGATCATTACGTTGACATTTCTTCCGTAATTTTTTGTAAACATTTAAAGGATAAGTTCCAAGCTATCGAACAGTTCCACTTAAAAAACGACATCAGAATTGGAATAAAAGTTAAATATTATAATTGTTACATATTTTTTCTTACATTACTTCATATGTTGAACCATACGAAAACTAGGAAAGTGCCTTCTATGTGAGTATACTATAGTAATAATTAATCGTTATTGGAAATGCATTGTTAAGTAATATATGAAAAACCATATCATGCATTACATTAATATTTTTTATTAAGTTTGTGTATAAAGTCACATGAATGAAAATAATAATAAATAATAAGTAGTAAAAGTATGCATGCACCCATCATCAATTATTATTTTATTGTATTGTACTATTATTATTTGTAAATAAAAATAGTTTTTTATTGATGTTTAAAGAAACAAATCAGATCGCAGTCATGATTTCAATGATTGATGAAACTCTACGAGTTCAAAGTTACGGCTATGACATATGATGATGTTTTTGTTGTTGTTCTTGTTGTCTAATTAATCGCCGTCAAGCGTAATAATTAATGGAAGCAGTTGATGTGCAATAATTATTCAACCGAAATGATTATTCAGATGTTAAAAATTGGACATGAAATATTCTAATTGGTGACGTTATTTTAATTTCACTGACAAAATATTTGGAATGGTATAAATCTGCCTATTTCAATTATTACAGAGAAATTTGTAACCAGAACATATTAGTATAATTAACATAAATTTTTTCATAGCTTATAAGATAGTTTATTATGGTGGGCCATAGAAGATTAAGAGCGATTCTCTCTTAATATTCAGGGTCTTTTTAATAAATTTCACTGTGTTATGAAATAAAACGAGTTGAAGTACTATATCACCATTCATTTTATGATGTTGTTTATTTGGTACAATTATAATTTTATTTCAAATTCATAATCAATAATATTGTATTATGAGCAATAAATTAAACCTAAATAAAGAAATATACTATTATTATTCCAAAAATTTACTAATTGAATTATCTAATTAATTCTTACGCACGGGTAAGACTCGTTCTTTAACACTCATCTAATTCTAACACGATGCCAGTCTATTTCTAGGACTTCTGATTGGCCCACATAAAATTGTATATGGTGCCATTATATTCAGTGATAAATTTTTTATTTTATTTTGAATAATTGAGAAAGTCCTCCTAACACTAACACCAAATTATAGAGATTCATTCAAAATAAACCTTTTCTTGTATTGATATTAATTATCAACTTAGTGTAAAATTAGTTAAACCAACTATAGTTTTGAATGATCTTTTCAAGAACAAATTTTCGGATGATCTTTACGTTTATTTTAAAATATGTATAGCTATTTTAATCTGATATATTCACATGCGAGTTTCCTCATCCTAAATATTAATATAATAATACAATATTAAATTTATCTACCTCTTCAAGCTACAATCACAACGATCAGAGTCGCCAGACATTTATATGGAAGCTTTTACTTTGTAATCTCTCACCCGCTATTTAAAATTTCAATGTATGGTGAATCCTTAGGTACAGCACATCCAGCAGGATAAGTGATTTTACCGAAGGGCAAAACTGTGACTTCTCCATCAAGGTGAGTTCTGAAATATATGAGGTTTGCTCTTCCAACATAGATCAAAATTTTCTCATCAGACAACAACTGAAATATAAAATATGTATTATTATTATTCTAATCAATTATTCAAATATGTAGTGCATTCACACGTGATGTTTCACATACCCGTTTTATTGGATACATCCCTGAGTCCGACATTCCTTCATTTTCAATAATATTCTCAAAGACACCTTGGAATTCTTCAAGTGTAGCTATCTGTTCATATGAATATTTTGGATTCCTTTAAAGTAATGAATAATTACCTCATTTATGATTATAATTTAGATACTGTGAATTCTTACAGATAGGAAGTCGTGAATGGCGGTCCCCTCTGTCAGTCCAAAATGGTATGAACCCTCTTTCAGTACTTCTTGAATTCCATTAAAAGGTAGAATAGTCTTCTTGACTGTCAGTTTTGAATAAAGACGACTGGAGTAGAATGAGAACAGTAGGATGGTGAAAATGAAAACAGACATGAACAATAGGCGACCACTTAAAGAAGATGCAACTTTGGAATAGCCTGAAAATTAAAACAAAATTCACAATTAATTCCTGACCATATTTTGTAGTTTAGATTCATCAACATTTTCTTACTCTGTGAAAAAGCTGCTGCTAATACAAAGAAAACTGATTCTTCTAAGGTAAGTTTTGACTTTTCAGTCGGGCTTAGATGGAGGACCAAATAGTAGATCAGGGCAAGTGATAACAAGAATGCAATACTCAGATACCAGACTTGAGAACTCAATGCTGAAAGATAAGTCTCCGAAGCCGAAACAAATTGAGGACTCGCTTTCATCACTAGTTGACATCTAAAAAACATGAAAACTTTAAACCAATTCTTACTTCAAGACAATAATAATTAGATAACAAATTAAAAGTCGATTGGATCATTTCATGCATTTTGTGAAACATAAGATTCTGAATTTAGTGAATTATAATTTACATGTCGGACGGGGTATCACTGCGCACCTCTTATAATTTTAAAACCACTTGTTTTAGCCTATATGATTGCACCATCATTTCAAGCATCCTCTCTTCTTATGAATATTTCTGGAGCTAAGTCGTGATGTATGTGGAGCTCTCAAAACGATCTGAAAAAAGTTTGCACTGGCGATTTTTAATTTCCGCAAACTCTCCAATTATTCTAGAACCAATATATTGATTTTCATATTGTTTTAACCCTAATGAATTTGACTGTCAAAAACAACGGGAGAGTTTGACTATGTGTTAAAAAAACACATATCTTATACATAAACCTACGGTACTGTATTTTTTACAAGTTGTTAGTATATATACTAAGATAATGTGTTTCAAATTTCAAGTAAAAATATTGAATATATAAGGAGAAATAAATACATGGGTATATAAGACATTGGCAACTGAGAGAGCTGAACTGTGATTGGATGGAGTTTGAGCCAATAACAGCTCGCGCATTTGTCTCTAATACACAAATACATGGAATACTGCAAGCGTATTGGCTAACCAAACTGTATTTCTACATTGCCACACGTCACTTAAGTACAATTAATTCCATAATTTACGTGATTTACGCTAATTTACACCTATACGTAAATATTTTTTAACTTTTGAATAAAAAAATATATTTGGTATTTATGTAGGAACAAAGTCAAGAAAGGCCAGTAAATTAAAATGAATGACATGAAAGATATAAAGTAATTGAGAAAATGTGTGCCTAGAAAACACACGTCAAACTCATTAGGGTTAACATGTTAACACAAACGTTAACAATTACATTATGACAAATTTTCCACTTTTCAGTTTGAACTGTTTTCCCGCCGTAACCATGCGCAGTGATACCCCAGATAATTTAGAGGTAGAGGGGTATCACTGCGCATCATTAATAACCATATTTGTATGTTAATAAATATGAAAAATTATGAGATTTTAGTTCTCAATAAAGGCATAAATATTGAATAAGGTGTTATTTAACTATGAAATTGATTGACAATAAACTTATGATCGCAGTAGCTATGCTACTTGATGTGGGGGGTATTAAGATAGGGAGAGGGGTATTTAGATGGGGGTAAGAGGTTTTTGAATTAAAATATTGATTAACAATATACCTACGATCGAATTATATTACTTGATATAAGTAGTTAACTAGTTACGTAAAATTTAAGTGATAAATTTGTTGCAGATTCATTAAATATGTGTTGAAGAGGAACAGGACAATTGGATTGGGGAGAGGGTATGTAGAGAACAAATCACAGACATTTAGATGGGACAGGGGGTTTTTAGATGGGGGAGGGGGGTGGGGGAAGATGGGTGGGGGAGAGACGAATTTTAAATTGGGAAGAGGGGAATTTAGATAGGTAGAGAGGGAGATTTCGATTAGAGGAGAGGGCAATTTAGATGGGAGGAGAGTGGGACTTAGATGGGAAGAGAGGGGGGACTCAGATGAAAAAGAGGAGGATTTAGATGGTAAAGATAGAGGTTTAGATAGGGGGAAGGAGGGGTATTAAAATGGGGAGAGGAAGGTTTTAGGTGTGGGAGATAAGTGCTATATTTATGCAATGCGCAGTAATACCCCTTCATGTGCGCAGTGATACCCCTATACACTCACTAAAAGTTACGCACGAAAAATTGTCAATAAGTACTTCATTTATTTATGTATTATTTCGAAACTGGTTGAGAACCATCTTCATTCAGGACCATTTCATCCCGAGAAAAAGGGGTTTTCTAGTACATTTAGTTTTTGAGTAAGTACAGAGTTTGCGGGATTGTGCGCAGTGATACCCCGTCCGACCCTAATAGAAACCAGAGTTGAATATATGATTTTCAGCAATACATGTTGCGTCTTTTTCTAACAAATTGTTGAAATTTGTAATTCAGTGTGCATTGAAAAAACTACTCATTATTGATATTGGATACACGCATACTGATTAAAATCTTGTGGTAGTAGAAAATGAATTGCTTCCATCCTAGAATCAGAATGATCCAAACTGGTAGCAATGATGTCCGCCTTGTTTCTCAATAGTTCACCAACCATCCCTGTCCAGTTTCCACTTCCGTCAACAGCTCCCCATTGCCTGTCTGGTGCTGGACGATAGGAGCAGCTGATAAAATGAATATCAAATATAAACCGTCTATTGAATAGAACTAGTTCCATTTAGATATTTTAGAATTAGTCTGTGTATACTTTGACTAAACTATAAGATTTAGAAATAATAAAAAATAATAATACTGGGATTGTGAATTTGGAATTACTATCAAAATAATTACCCCTTTTCTCTCGATGCACATAATAGAGACTGATATCGATAGATGCAGTGAGTTTTAAAAACTAAACTAAAATCAGTTTACCAATAACCCTATTCAACACAAATTTCCAATTACGTGACATAAAAATAATCTTAATATCATCTACTCGTTTTTTCTAACTGACCTAAAATTCATCCAATTGCCTAGAATAGCCATTGAGTTTGAGAAAAAACCTTCGGTTACCCAGTTTCCTGAGTTGTCTTTCATCAATCTATCGAAAATACGATTCTCGTAGAAAATGGTATTTTTACTGTACTAAATGGTCATGACGGCAAAGGTTGCAGAAAAGTTATCACCTTCTCTGAATCGGCGATACTTTATCGTAATAATTGCTGGATTGAGTTGTACACCGACATCTTCGTAATCATTTCATTTGCAGTCTTCGTTTCTTCTAAGTAAAACTTGGATGGGTCTGACCAAGAATAGTCAAAGTCTATCTTGAGAACTATCTTTGTACATAATCACCCGCTTCAAACTAAAATTAACGTAGGTTCAAAATGATCTGTCAATATATACCTTTAACCCTTCTAAATAATGATTCCATAAAAACCCCGTCCATAGCGTGTGTGGTCAATCCAACCAGCCAGCAACACATTTTGGGTCAACCGTTTACCACTAGAACCTGTTCACTACACATAGAAGTTCTCGTTTAGTATTATCGCTAAAATCTCTAGGCTGAGGCTGTCATCTAAAAATCATTCAGTCTTTTATTACTGCGCACTAAAAGTTTGAGTGACTCAGGGCAGATAAATAGATCTCATTATTCTTTGGTATACTTTCAGACCATAAACTAATTCCAAACAGTTAATCCATAAAAGTTCATATTGTTCCCAACCATATATTCGATGACCCCACACAGATTTCTTATCAGGGTAACGTCTTTAATCTTCAATTTCATTCTCAGTTACATTATATATCAATGTAATGTTCACAATGAATCTTTTCTACGCTTTTCTGTTCAAATGTCTTATAGGCAATAAAACCCTTTTCGATGGTGCTACTAAGAATTTCCCGGAATTGATTTTTCTTAGTAGCACCATTTAAAAGTGTTATATTACCTAAAAAGCATTTGAACCGAATAACATTTAAAAGATTTATGTTAACAGTACTTTGATATATACTGTAACTAAAAATGAAAAATTGAAAGTTGTACCTGTTCAAGTGAAAGGTTTTACATCCTCTACTTCAAACTTTCTGGGATATGAACTTCCTGAGTTACGAAATCCCACTGCTATGAACTGTTTCTATATTAAATGTGTAAATCTTACACTCACAAATAAGTGATTTAGATACACGTCCTGATTTTTAACCTTAGTAGCCTAGCTCTTATAAGTTTGCTCTCTATCCCAGCCACTGGAGCGTGCGCGCCAGTCCTAACTAAAACTCTTATAAGATCTGAACCAATTGACATTTCGATATTTTTCTTCATAAAAATCTTCATTTGATATTTACACAACCATTAATAAACGCCAAAGAATAATTTTCAATTTAAAAATAATTATCAAGCAAAGATATAAAAAAAACATTTCTTACGTATTATTGTATGGGCGGGGCTTATGACTGTGCTTAGCGAGGTGGGGAGTTTCTTAGATTCAGTAAACCGCAATAAGGGCTACAGTTAACTGATTATAGTGAGACATTCACCTTTATGGACTCAATGCATTCATGCATATCATGATTGGTGAGACCCCTGATGTATTCTTTATATATTTTAATTTCAATAAATGCTCATATATGAGTATCTTAACATATATCACCTTCATTATGGTCTGATCGTATGTAATTATTTGAAAAAGTAAAAATCATGGAAAGAGCTTTGTGATGAAATTAAATTTTAGTAGTAGAGGAATTCCGCTCTAATTATAAAATTTGGATTCAAATTTAACATATATAAAAACCATGAAATGAACCATAACGAATTTTGGGCCACTTAGCTCTTATGTTTTTTTATTCAGGGTGTTTTATAAACTTAATGAAAAATAACAAAGTAATGATTTGGTTTCTCATATAATAATTCACAATACATTTTTAATAAGAATTAATGATAAGTGCTTTCATACATATTGAATAAGTTCCGAGTTATCGAACAATTTAACATTATCAATCACGCAAGAAAAAAAATTTAATATTCAACTTTCATTTCCATTATTATGTTTTAAAGATCTGTTTGCTCAACTAATTCCTCTACACCATCGATATTTTTGATGTACGTCATCAAAATGAATGTTGACAGACGTTTTGTCGAAAGGCTTTTCGTCGACAGTCGTTTCGTCGATTGAAATTTCGTCGACAGGACATTTTGACGAGAGAACGTTTCATCGACAAGACGTTTTGCAGATGAATTTTCATAAAGGAGATATTAACACGAACACGAAACATATACTTTACTGAATAATGTATCAAACTATAAGATTGCAAATTAGAATAAATGTATGGAGGAAAACCATTGAATAAATGTTAATCGGTTTTCAACTTTAAAATTAAACCAAATCTACTTAATGATAGAAAATTATTTTAAAACAATTTAAAAATTAGTCTATGCAAGACAAAACGAAAAAATATAGTATCGTACTAAATAATTTCATTATCATAGAAGAATAAAGGAATAAATCCACACACCTGGAGATATTTTCTTGTCTCTAAGTAGCCTCGTATCACAACTGCCTTCCTGTTTTTGCTTGGGCGAAGGTGTCTTTTCGATTACGTTGAAAATATTAATATTTTTAGGTCAAGTTACGTTTGAGATTTTTCAAAATTTGGAACAATTTCCTCACAATAATTACGTTTCATAATAATAAGCTTCATGTCATCGGATTTTTCATAGACAAATACAGTTGATACAAAAAATTCAAAGTTTGATACATTGCTCTGTTAAAGTACATTTTCTGCAAAATTAGTGTGTTAATATCTCCTTTACGGGAATTTGTCGACAAAACGTCCTGTCGACGAAATGTCCTGTCGATGAAATGTCCTGTCGACGAAATGTCCTGTCGATGAAATGACTTGTCGACGAAATATCCAGTCGATGAAATACCTGTCGGCGAAATGTCCAGTCGATGAAATGTCCTGTAGACGAAATGTCCAGTCGATGAAATGCCTGTCGACGAAACGTCTGTTGACGAAATGTTCTGTCGACGAAATGTCCCGTCGATGAAATGTCTGTCGACGAAATGTCCAGTCGATGAAATGCCTGTGGACGAAACGTCTGTTGACGAAATGTTCTGTCGACGAAATGTCTGTTGACGAAATGTTCTGTCGACGAAATGTCTGCACACCAATCAAACAACACAAACACTAATAACACAAACACTAAAAGTGAACAAAACTGCTATATTTTCTACACATTAGAATAATTTGTAAATGCAGGTTTACACAAATGTTCTGTAACAATCTAGTTTTAAATATAATACTTATTTGTGAATTACCGTCCTCTATTTTTCATATATAAGGGCAGTCACTGTAATATATGACTCTCAATAGGTATCATCTCTAATTTTTAAGAAATAAATATGGCCCTTTAAATGGAATGTCAATGATGTGTAGATTGTGTGGTAGTTGAACTTCACCGAGCATCAAACTTGTCATCTGAATTCAACCATCAGACTACTGGATGAAGTAATTATGTGAGAAGAATGTGTGCAAAAATTTTCATTGATATTTTACAAGAAATATAAACTGTCATCAAAAACAAACTGTTGAACGAAAACTGAAGGAGAAAGCTCAAAACTGTCAATTGATATGTTGTGTGCATAGTTGAAGCAACTATGAAGAGATTGGAGGCAGTGGTTCAAAACGTAGAAAATTCTAATTATTAAATGAAATCTAATCAGTGTTTTCTATAATGTATCTAAACACATTTTGTGTTTTTTTTTCTACCTATCCAAATGTTTTCTATGCTATGTATGTTTTGTTTTATGTTTCAAAACTTTTGTATCTAATTATATTTTTATTATTAATATTTGATCATTAATTGCATTATTATTATGTATGACATATATTCTAACATTATATGCTGTTGGTGGATCATTTATCAATATGAATCACTACTCTTCATCTTGAAGATGAAAAACTCTATCAGGTACGTGATACATGATATCAAGATCATAAGTAACAAGAAACTGAAAATTGGTGAAACTTGCTCCTGATGAATAGCAGTTGGCACTTCTGGCTTCGGAGGAAAATTGCTTTGAATCCATCTTTTTTTAAAATAGTCGTTAATTCCTGTCGAAAGAAGTCTCAAAATTCTGGAACAGGAAACAGAAAAATTTGAACACCATTAGGTTTGATGGACTATTTCAGAGTAGCGTATACAGGTGCTAGGACAATTCGTCTCTGGGCAATTCGTTCCCAGACAATTCGTCGCCGATTGAAAATAAAATATATATAACTTATAATATTATTATAACTTTTTCAAAAATTACAAATGAAATCACTAAATATAAAATTACATTTTTTTTAGTATGATATAATTTTTACTGAGATGGTCATTATGTACACCGTTTCACTTTGTCGGCAGCACAAACAATTATTGATTCATTATTGCAATGCCAAAGAAAAAGAAATATTATTATGTTAAAAATTTGAAAACTCTAGTCAACCATATTTCAGATTTGAGACATGAAAATTAACGAAATTTAGTCAAAATTTTATTTTGTTATAGCAACGGCCTTCATTTTCGTAATTACATATCACATTTAAGAAATTTTTATTCCTGTATTTTCTTTTTTTGATGAATTTTAGCAATTTGAAAATTCAGCAATAACTTGATTTTCTTCTCTATTTAAATTTAAAGCATCAATCAAAACCCACAAATTTGGATGAATTATACTTAGCGAAGCATTCAATTACGAGCAGAATGATAGTACTATCCATTTCAATAAAATATTATATAATGAAAGTATAATAAAAATAAAAATATAATTATATATGTACTAATAACTATCAATATTTTATAAGGTAGAAGTGCCTTATACCGACCACTGATTTTGTTGAAAAAAATTAGCTACCTTTAAATGAATACACTTCCACTAATAAAAATTATATTATAAATTATATATCTTTTATTTTCAATTGGCGACGAAATTTCCAGGGGCGAATTGTCCGGGAACGAATTGTCCTGCGACGAATTACCCAGGCGACAAATCGTCTGACAACGAATTATCCGGCGACAAATTGTCCGGACGTTGTGCAGACAGAGTATCGAAAGACAAAGTATCGAAAGACAAAGTATCGAAAGACAAAGTATCGAAAGACAGAGTATCGAAAGACAAAGTATCGAAAGACAGAGTATCGAAAGACAAAATTCCGAAAGACAAAGTATCGAAAGACAGAGTATCGAAAGACAAAGTTCCGAAAGACAAAGTATCGAAAGACAAAGTATCGAAAGACAGAGTATCGAAAAACAGAGTATCGAAAGACAGAGTATCGAAAAACAGAGTATCGAAAGACAAAGTATCGAAAGACAGAGTATCGAAAAACAGAGTATCGAAAGACAAAGTATCGAAAGACAGAGTATCGAAAAACAGAGTATCGAAAGACAAAGTATCGAAAGACAAAGTATCGAAAGACAGAGTATCGAAAGACATAGTTTCGAAAGTCAAAGAATCGAAAGACAAAGTATCGAAAGACAAAGTATTGAAAAACAAAGTATCGAAAGACAAAGTATCGAAAGACAGAGTATCGAAAGACAAAGTTCCGAAAGACAAAGTATCGAAAGACAAAGTATCGAAAGACAAAGTATCGAAAGACAGAGTATCGAAAGACATAGTTTCGAAAGTCAAAGAATCGAAAGACAAAGTATGGAAAGACAAAGTATCGAAAGACAAAGTATCGAGAAACAAAGTATCGAAAGACAAAGTATCGAAAGACAGAGTATCGAAAGACAAAGTTCCGAAAGACAAGGTATCGAAAGACAAAGTATCGAAAGACAAAGTATCGAAAGACAAAGTATGGAAAGACAAAGTATCGAAAGACAAAGTATCGAAAGACAAAGTATCGAAAGACAAAGTATCGAAAGACAAAGTATGGAAAGACAAAGTATCGAAAGACAAAGTATCGAAAAACAAAGTATCGAAAGACAAAGTATAGAAAGACAAAGTATCGAAAGACAAAGTATGGAAAAACAAAGTATCGAAAGACAAAGTATAGAAAGACAAAGTATCGAAAGACAAAGTATGGAAAAACAAAGTATCGAAAGACAAAGTATAGAAGGATGTAGTAAAAAAAGACTAAATATAGAAAATGAAAGTATAGAAAGACAAAAATAGAAGGACATAGGTATAGCATAGAAAAAAAAAGTATAAAAAAGTTGAGGCCGTGCCACCCTATAGCCTGGTTCAATAAAGACAAAATGAGCTCACCTACAATTGAGCCCGAAACAATTGGGTCCAGGACAATTGGGCCCCAAGACAATAAATTTTGGGCCCAAGATAATTGAGCACATAAAAAAACTGTTACAACATTTTTCACTTTTTTGTGGAATCTTGATTTTCAGTAATTGTACGTTTAAGTTTATTGTAAATGTAATCTTGCTCTAAATTAAAGATAGTAGGGTGACGATATTGAGTTGTGTTGTGCATCGCTCGATCTATACTACCACCCTTCAATTACGTCAATGGTACGAGGAAGATTTACCATGACACGGTAGAAGAAACTCCACACACATGGTTTGAAAAGAGGATTTCGTCCATTTCTTCTGAATAGCCTTCATATCAACGAAACAAACCTTACTGAAGCATTAAGTAAAAGTTAAATATTATATATGCAGCGTTCTTTTATTAAAAAGTAAAATCATAATTCTCCGGGTTGTAACCGAGTCCACTTTTTTCAGAATCTATGGTATCAACTTAATTTGCTACTGTAATAACAATGTAAAGCTTCTCTATAGTGTCTGCTGTAACCATTTTATTAATGTGATCAATAGTGGCCCTTGGTTCAAATTTCTTGGGGACTAATTATACTAGGCTCAATTGTATTGGGGCCCAATTGCCACGGGCCCAAATGTCTTCGGCTCAATTTTCAGCAAGTCTCATAGTCGGGACCCATGCAATTGACTTTGACCCAACTGTCGGTCAATGAACAAAATTCATACTTCAAGTTATGTATAACTAATGTAATGTATGTTATTTTAAAAGAAAGATTTCTGCATTTGATCAATTTTTCATTCAATTCTCCATTATTATAAAATCGATCGAATTTCGATAATTTGTCTTTCGGTACTTTGTCTTTCGATACTTTATATTTCGATACTTTGTCCTTCGATACTCTGTCTTTCGAAACTTTGTCTTTCGATATCTGTCCTGGTACCGTCCGGACACCTACATATACCAACGCTCTAGGTGTATTTATTTTATTTCTATTTATTCTAGAGTCGCCAGATATACATATTATAGTTATATTTGATTTCTTATGATTATAATATCTCACCCGCTGTTTAATATTTCAATGTAAGGTGAATCCTTGGGAACTGCACATCCAGCAGGATAAGTGATTTTACCAAAAGGCAAAAGAGTAATTTCTCCATCATGATGAGTTCTCAAATGTATGAGGCTTGATCTTCCAACATAGATTAATATTTTCTCATCAGACATTAACTGAAGAAAATATGAATAAGATATAGTAAAGTTGAATCTAATCAGTAATTCCAAAAAAATGAAATCAAACGAGATGTTTCAAGTACCTCCTTTATTGGAATCATTCTGGAGTCCAGCAATCTTTCATTTTCAACAACATTCTCAAAGACTCCTTGAAATTCTGCTAGTTTAGTTTTCTGTTCAAATGGGATTTTAGATTCATTGTTAGTAACGACTAATTTTCTTCATATTTCATTTAGGTACACCTGACTCTCACAGATAGGAAGTTGTGAATGGCGGTCCCCTCTGTCAGTCCAAAATGGTATGAACCCTCTTTCAGTACTTCTTGAATTCCGTTGAAAGGTAGAATAGTTTTCTTGACTGCCAGTTTTGAATAAAGACGACTCGAGTAGAAGGTAAGAAATAGGATGGTGAAAATGAAAACAGAAAGGAACAATAGGCGACCACTTAAAGAAGATGCAACTTTAGGGTAGCCTGAAAATTAAAACAAAAATTCACAACCAATTCCTGGCCACATTTTGAAGTTTTTATTCCCGAACATCTTACTTTGTGAAAGAGCTGCAGCTAAGACAAATAGGACATACTCATCTAGTGTAAGTTTTGTCTTCTCGGTTGGGTTGAGATGAAGGACCAGAAAGTAAATCAGGGCAAGTGATAACAAGAATGCAATACTCAGATACCAGACTTGAGAACTCAATGCTGAAAGATAAGTCTCCGAAGCAGAAACAAATTGAGGTCTTGCTTTCATCACTAGTAGATATCTAAAAAAATTATATATATATAGATACTTGCATTTATATATCCTATAATATAAAATTAGATAAATTGTGGCTTACGGTTTATATTACAAAACTTCATAAAATAACAATAGGTAAATTCCAAGAATATCGAAATTGAAATTATAATTCGATCGCTACATTGGAAGTATTACATGAAACATGATATTGTTGTGAAATGCTGTCTGAGCTTCATTTTTTATTACGTATGAATTTTAGACCCAGAGTTCAACGACACATATTGCATCTCCTTTTAAAGTAATTTTTAAATTTACAATTCAGCTTATTGTAAAATCTTCCCTTTATTATTATTGGAAACATGCATACTGATTAATGTCTTGTGGTAGTAGAAAATGAATTGCCTCCATCCTAGAATCAGTATGACCCAAACTGGTAGCAATGATGTCCGCCTTGTCTCTCAAAAGTTCACCAACCATCCCTGTCCAGTTTCCACTTTCGTCAACAGCTCCCCATTGCCTGTCTGGTGCTGGACGATAGGAGCAGCTGGGAAAATTAATTTCAAATTAAAACTATTCTAATGAATAAAACTTGTTGATTTTAAGTATTAAGAAATTAGTCTGGCTGCACTACGACTATAATTTGTATTATTTAGAAAGAGATCAATCAAAGTAAAGTGTTGATAACTAATCTAGAAACAGTTCACAAATTAAGATTCTCAGATCATTATTAAAATATCTACTCGTTCCCTCTAAGCTTTTAACTAACCTAAAATTCATCCAATTTCCAAGAATTGCCATTGAGTTTGAGAAAAAACCTTTCGTTATCCAGTTTCCTAATGTGTCTTCCATCATCAACTTATCAATGTCATTATTATCCTGTCAAAGAAATGATCAAATTGTTATTAATAGAATTTTGATTTATGTGATTCATAAAAAAGCAGAGTCCGTGATTTAAAGTTCAATTGTCCATTTCAATCCAATAATATAAAATCGTTTTCATCTAACCTCGTAGAGACACCTTAGGGTGGTACCCTGAAGATTCATCCTTCTAGATATGAAATCTGAATGAGGAACCAGAAGACTGCTTGGTGAAATCTGGAAATTTAATCATGAGTATCAAAATTTAATAACTATAAGTACTTTTTTACATAATTTAACACTGTATGACAAAAACAAAGGTGATAAATGATAAGATACTCATATTATAATCATTTATACAAATATAGTAGACAGGATTTAGTGCTCCCTTCAAGCATCAGATTTACAAGTGTGCGTACACCAAAACATTCGTCCCAGTACATATAACATGTATCAATGGATGTGAAATACCAAAAGAAGTCTTTTTATGAAAGTATGTCGATTAGTCGATTCGTTATTTTTTTATTAATGAGAACTGGTTTGCGCGGTGACTGGAAATTTCGGTCTCAGAAATTTTTGTCTGGAAAATTCAGTTTCGAAATTATAAATGGCTTTCCAACAATATGGCCGTTATTAAATTTGTTGTATCCGCTAGTTTGTGGCACTGCACACTTCAAGATTGTTTAATGACCTGGCAGGGCATCGGGGGCGGAACCGAAAGTTCAGAGACCGAATTTTCCGCTTCAAGACCGAATAAAAATCAAAACATGTCAAAACTACTAATGTTACGTATCATTTCACAATGGCTGATAATGCTAAACGCTGTTAATAAATACACTACACATTTTAGTATTTATAATTTCAAAATTTTCTGTTATTTCTCATTAATATAGTTATAATACAATAAGACCGAATTTTTCAGTACCGAATTTTCCAGAATCGAATTTTCCTAGAACCGGATTAATCAAACCTGCCACTAGGTTAGTGAGCGAATTTAGAGGGTTGCTAGGTAAGTAAGGTTAATGAACAACACCTATTAAATTGATAGTCATATATAAATATATGAATATTAAATAGGAGGGAAAATTAGGTAATGAATTTATGAAAACTATCTGTGTTGCGGGGCAATCGTCCATTAGATCCTTAATTTGAAAGGAACTTGAGTAAGCGTAATTATTAATCGTGATTGAAAGGTCTTAATGTTGTAGTTATATTCTAAACCTGATATGACTGATGAAAAATTTCAGAGTGTTCTACAAACCCTTTATAGTATTAGACTTTCAATAATGTTGATTATTTCTTCATATCATATCATGACCATACCCATTTTCCCAGTTCGTTTTTCGTTGTCACGCCATTCACAGTGTAGGATTCATACAAACCGTAACTCTTTTCAGATTGATTTGGAAGCAAATTGGCTGATAGGAAAACGACCTGCAAGAAACGATATCAACAGAGAAAAATTACTCAGTATTGTATAGATGTGACAATTATTGTCAGTACTGAGTTCTAAATAATAAGAAAAATACGAAACAGGTACTCTATAGTTTTATTAAATTGTATGTTAAGTCTGGTTCACATGATCAGATTTATCTGAAGATATAGTCTTGTGATCTGATCGATCGATCAGATCTCAAATCTAAATTAGTAATTTCTTCGATCGATGCATCGTTTGATTGATCTGTTGATTGGATGTGCTTGCTTGATATTTGGCTCCTCCCACATGTTCGTTTACGATCTAATCCTTGGTATAAACAGTGATTTGGCGATATCTTGGCAGTTTTTCCCATGATATAACTATGAAATGAGCCATCGTATAATTACTCTATAATGTATGACCGCAAAAGAGACAAAATGGATTTTCTTCTACGCAGCCCCTGCGTGACGTTATAACTAGAGCCCGGATTTCAAGTTCTTATACTATAAATGCTATTTTGACCATAACAATAAAGTTTTATAGCATTTATAGCATAAACGTTATTTTGACTATAAAAGCTAATTTGACCAGAAATTAAAAGATAAACTAGTAATTATGGTATAAACGTTTATAAAACCTGTGATAAACCATCCTTTACATGCTAAATATATTTGTAACAGATAATTATATTATTGATAAATTAAACATGCAAGAGACATTTAAATTAGTATGCCATTTCATTCACCTTTTTTATAGTAATATTCCATAGAAAACGTACGAGCGTAATTATTGGTAAATTGTACTTAATTGAAAAATGAATGAATCACTAACTCAATACCGTATAATATTATGTAGTTTTCTTAAATAAATAAAATGATACATGAAGAATGAAGATAATTATAAAATAAATATATGGTATTTATATTGTGACCGGTTAATTTCGCTCTTTGTGTAAAGAAGTTACTTTGATCAAACTCATTTATGCACGTCATTAATAGTCAAGTGTTCATCTTGTAAAAAACAAACATGCCCAAAGTGAAACAAATCGAAACTGTTTTGAAGTTGAAAGAAGCTTTTCATAATCGAAAATAATTTTCAGCGACAAGAGACTAAGCATGACAGCTGTGAATGTCAATAAAATGTTGGAAATTTCTTGTGATGGTGTGTAATTATTTCCTTAAAAAGTAACATATTTATTGTATTAAAATTATTGTTACTGTTTTGCATTTGGTTTGTGCTGTTCTATTTGAATCTCGTGGTTCTATTTTCTTAGTTGGTTGTGACTTAGACAACATAATTTGTTGGGTAAATTTTGTTTAGTTTTTATTCATCTCGTTAGTTTTTTGTAAAATAAAAGCTACGTATAAATTAAGAAACATGAGTTTTATTTAGTAAACTCATAGTCTTATATATACGATATTATACGTACACAATTGCACAATTTCGTAAGTTCTGTGATTAATAATTAAAAATAAACTATTAACAAATAAACAAGAGTAGCATAGTTACTTTGAAATTTATTTCCAAAAGTTTCTATAATTTGGATAAAAGAAAGGAAATGAATTAATTTTAGGACACACTCAGCTATTATAAGGACTTTTTTTCACCGACTTTAAAACTCTTTTTTAGAGCTATATAAACTTTTTTTTTTGTGCTATTTCGACTACTTTCGTTAGAACTATAAATCCGGGCTCTAGTTATAACTTATAGACGATGGCATTGTGTATTGCTGTCTCTCGTATTGCATATTCATGCTGAAAGTAACTTATCATAGTTCATATTCATTTATTTAGGTAATATTAAGCAATTAGAAAAATAATAAAAAAAAAATTAATAAACATGAATATTAATGAATGAACATTCATTAATTGAACTATTTTCCTTTGGTTCAAAATTAGTGTCTTCTATAGTCTCAGGTAATTATTAACACCTTTGTCATATATTTATCTAGATCACAGAAGTAAAACTTTAGAGGTCCTTTTGCTCAAAATAGTAAGGTAAAAACTCATATTCTCACATCTGTGACGTCACAAAATACTCCCGCACGGATGAGACGGCTGGGGAGTACTTTTGTGCGAGCATACCTTGTACCTATATTGTATTATGTAGTCATTATACCCTGAACTGAACAGGTGACACATCTTGAGATGAATCGGATGCGTCTATATGCGATAGAGTTTACATCCGATCTGAGGTCATACGATTGATCTTAAGCTACACCTGTTCGTGTAAACCAGGCTTTACAGTTTACTCACTCGATTATCAAGAGGAAGATCCAAATCATCCAGAACAGAAGTGTCTGAGCAAAGAATTATTAAGAAGTGAAAAAATTTATACTTCTTATGAAACAAGGTTTGAATCTGAAAAAAATGATGTTTTTACTAGAATTGATGATAGTGCTGGATTTGATAATAACTTGATTGTTGAGAATAAAGCTAACCTAATAGTTTAGTCATGGATACAGTAAAACCAAATCGAAATGACTATGTTTTCTTCAAATTTATTTGCGAATTATCAATAATTTCTAACGTAAAAATAAAATGTAGAATTTCATGGAGAACTTTTAACCAGCTTCTGCAGTCTGGTTGCAATGATAGTACAGTGATAGAAGAAATTATTGGTTGGAAACCAACTCTAATTTCAAAATAGATTAAAATAAATTTCATTCTTGATTGGAAAAAAGATTATGAATAAATATTTTTTATTGCATAACTCCAAGCATGAGAAAATATTTAACTTAACCAATGAAATTGATGCAGTCAAGCTGTTCCAATAATGAATTACCCAGAAATTCAACGCAAGACCTTCCATACAAAATGGTTGACCTGAATTGTTTATAATTCAAACCACACAAAATTAGAATTTAATTGTACAGAATATTTGGAACGTAAAGTTGGTTTCATGGGAAGTAACTTTTATTTGAAAATAAAACTATATATTAGGTTATATGGCGTGTTATGTTTTATATAGCGTGTTTATGAGTTATATAGCGTGTTTATGCGTTATATAGCGTGTTTATGCGTTATATAGCGTGTTTATGCGTTATGTAGCGTGTTTATGCGTTATAAAGCGTGTTTATGCGTTATATAGCGTGTTTATGCGTTATATAGCGTATTTATGAGTTATATAGCGTGTTTATGCGTTATATAGCGTGTTTATGCGTTTTATAGCGTGTTTATGCGTTATATAGCGTGTTTATGCGTTTTATAGCGTGTTTATGCGTTATATAGCGTGTTTATGCGTTATATAGCGTGTTTATGCGTTATATAGCGTGTTTATGCGTTATATACACACAGAGAAAGGATTAGTTGAATCAAATCAAATTTGATTTGTTTTGACTCATATGAATGGGTTATTTTTGCGCCTGCCTACGTTGTGAGTTGCAGGTACTACTTAAAAGTAGTTAAATTGACGTTCGTTAAAACAAAACAGTCGTTTTGACTCACTTCTAAACTTAAAAAAAGTTGCGCCGACTCGCATAGTAAGTTAATTTATACACCAGATACATTGTATTAACAGTTGTTGTGAGTTACTACAATACACTCTGTCATAGTTGTTTCAACATACTTTAAAATTCTCAAAAAAGTAACTTTTAACTCTCATAGTAAGTTGATTCAATCCATAAAATTAATTGAGTTAACTAATGTTTGATGACACACCACGTCATAGTTGTTTTTAACACACGTGAAAACATGAATATAGTCCAACCAACTCACGTAATAAATTGATTCAAAGCTTAAATTGATGACCCATCAGAAATGAGTAAACATTTTTCTCTGTCTAGCGTGTGTATGCGTTATATAGCGTGTTTATGCGTGTCATCATAAACTTTAAATATTAGTAAACCCATTAGAGTATATACACTAGCGGTCAAAAATGTGGGACAATTTAGTTTTTTTTACCATTTCTGCAATATTTTCCAATGGATTTAAATAATTTTTACACTCAATGTAGCCACTTATAGTGTTAATAATGATATAAAATTTCAGCTTAATACGTAGGATAGAAAAAAACTTATGGTGGAGTCAATTTTTTTCTCAAAAGCAAAGTGCCAAAAGTGTGGGACAATGTGAACAAAAATGTAAATAACTTCATATAGCTAGAGAAAAAATTTCAGACTAACATTAATATAAAGTGAAAAGGCCTTTGTTATCGATGACTGCAGCACACCTTCTACCACAAGATTGAATGACACGGCGACAATCATCTCGTGACACTTTTGCCCACTCTTCAGTGTTGTTGGGATTCCTGGCACTCACATTCTTCCCCAAAGTGGACCACAGGTTTTCTATTGGATTTAGGTCCGGACTTTGCGGGGGCCAATCCATTACAGCCTCATTTTGCTCCCGAAGAAACTCCATCACGTGTTTAGCTTTGTGGCAGGGGGCGTTATCCTGCATGAAAATGGGTGATTCACAGGCAGAACGTCTAAGTATTGGGATGACATGAACTCGTAACAAGTTCTTGTAGATGGTTCCATTAACTATGGTGTTTAGACGGACGAGATCAGTCGTCCCTTCCCATGAAATCATGCCGAACACCATTACGCTGCCCCCACCAAACTTGACTGTTTTCTTGGTGCACTTTTTATCGAATCTTTGTTGACAAAATCTTCTTACATATTTTTTCCCGTCAGATTCAAATAGATTGAACTTACTTTCATCGGAAAAAAATACATTTTGCCACTGATGGTGGCACGGTTCTACTACTAGAAACATTGACATCGTAGGAGGTACTCATTTCACGAGATATACCTGCTGCCGTCTGAAACCTATCCTTCAGTGCCATTTTCCTCGTGATCTTATCGTCTCTAGGACCCTTCTTCTTCGGTGGTGAAACTTTCCAGTCTCCTTGTAGTCCTTCATTATTCTTCCCACAACACTTTTGGACAACTGCAAGTCCTCGGCTATCTTCCGGATTGAATTTTTATCTTCATAAAGTTGTACAATTCTTCTTTTCGTGGAGGCGGTCATTTTCGGTGCCATTGCTATGATGTAACCGGCTAAAATGAAAACAAAGTGGTGCAATCGATTTATTCTTCATTGCCATAGTGAGAAATGTGGATAAACTGACTTTAAACTGCCTTTAAATAGTATTTTTCTAACATTGTCCCACACTTTTGGCACTGTGATTTTGAGAAAAAAATTGACTCCACCATAAGTTTTTTTCTATCCTACGTATTAAGCTGAAATTTTATATCATTATTAACACTATAAGTGGCTACATGGAGTGTAAAAATTATTTAAATCCATTGGAAAATATTGCAGAAATGGTAAAAAAAAACTGAATTGTCCCACATTTTTGTCCGCTAGTGTACTTGCAATATATCATTAAACTTATTAATAGTTCATGCAAAATAATTTTAGGTTTTCCAACATTACAATACCTCTTTTACTTTCTCAGTTTTAGTCATCATGACTATTAGTGAATTTTGAGCCCCATCAACCATGAGGTCATCAGTGACTTCATCCAAAGTTTCGTTATCAGCTATGTACGTGACTGAAAGGAAACATCCTGTGTGATGCTTCATGGTACCAGAAACAACTTGACCAACATCTGTGAAAAGAAAGATATTTAAGTTAAGAGAAGATTATTTCTATATTTAAAGTGAACGCATGAGTTGTTTCTTCCGTTTGGAAATGGTAATGATAGTGAAAATACGATAGACAACATGAATAAAAAAATATCCAAAAATATTGAAATTGTTGTTGAAGAATTTTTTTAAATTTCTCTAAGGTATATAAAAAAAACACTTAATTAGACCTAATTCATTTTATATTGACTAATTTTGGTAGTTCTATTGATTAATTCCTTCAAAATCAAGAAGAACACAAATGGGTTATTAACAATGGTAAACTCAAAAGGTATTAAACCAAAACGCCATAAATAGGGTGGGACGATTATTCATTGTACACCAGGAACCACTTGATTAGATTTTAGAGGCGATCAGAAGAAAGGTGTAGAATCTAGATTATTCATTACTCAATACCTCAGAGTGTATCCAACCAAATTGCCTGAAATACGGTAGCACGATTGGTATCGTCATCATCCTTGAACCATTTGACTAGATTTTTGAAGCGATCAGGTCATGGACAAGGACACAAAAAAGGTCAAAATAAATCAGAAGAGTAGTGGCAACGAAGGTGTGCGTTTAACGAGTGCCCATTCTTGCTTTATTTATCATTTTATCAATCTTCTAACTCACATTTCATATCCTCGCTGATGATAAAACTAACTGCTCTGAAATTATAATTTTGGCAGTAAGTGGCAAAGAAATGATCGAGAGAAACATCTTCTACTGAAAAGGAGGAGTTTGCTGACATGTTAAGATGAGAAGCAGCATTCGAATGAAGGAATATTAGGACTATATACATTGACAACATTATGAGAACACGTTTCATCTTACTATGGTGACAGTTTAATGTAAACTGCTTAACCAAAATCTTTGTCTGATCTAGTTTGTTAGTCCTGTTAATAATTCATGATTTGTTTACCTCTGAAATTGGGTGGAAGGTAAAAAATATTACGCGTAAGTTCTTTGTACCTTCATCTGATAAATGGGTTTGATGTTTGACTAGATTTTGATGTTTGCATTCAATTATTTCAGTTTTAATACACAAAAGGACGGTTGTTTGTCTTTTAATGCACATTTGACGTGGCAGTGAATCATGTAAAAATATGTTATCAAAAATTAAAATTTTCAATATATTGAATTCATAAATCAATGTATTATTTTTTGATAATTGATGATATATAATTTTGCGTATTGGTACAATACGATTAATTGCATTCGACCGAAGCGATTTTTACATTACTAATTTCAACAATAGAAATATTTTTTAATAGTTTATAGAAAAGTAATACGTCTCTGCAAGAAGATGCAAATGATATCCTACTAGTGTTGTGAACTGTAATTTCAACATGAATGTAACTATGTATTTATGCACAAACATCTGAAATAACAATAGTTTCACAATGGTATCGAAAGTTAAAATACAATCTATAGAAAATGCCTTCTAAATAAAATACCGTCTAATGAAAATACCGTCTAATGAAAATACCGTCTAATGAAAATACCGTCTAATGAAAATACCGTCTTAAGGAAAATACCGTCTAATGAAAATACCGTCAAACGAAAATACCGTCTAACAAAAATACCGTCTAAAGAAAATACCGTCTAACGAAAATACTGTCTAAAGAAAATACCGTCTAATGAAAATTCCATCAACCGAAAATACCGTCTAACGAAAATACCGTCTAATAAAAACACCGTCTAATGAAAACACCATCTAACGAAAATACCGTCTAATGAAAGCACCGTCTAATGTAAACACCGTCTAATGAAAATATCGTCTAATGAAAATTCCATCTACCGAAAATACCGTCTAACGAAAATACCGTCTAATGAAAATGTTTCTTTCTAGATCATTATATGAATGTTCATTCATTGCATGGACTACCTATTTATTGGATGACTTAAAACCAATCTTAGTTTAGGCAAAACTTTGTGACAGTAAAGAAGAACCTATCTCTCATAGCTATCACTGAAAAAAAAAATCCGAGTCAACTTGACTCATCGCTGGAGTCAAAGTTGCAAAACACCAATATTGGAGTCTTTCTTATTGATTGACTCTACCTGAGTCATTCCGACTATGAATAGGGAATCAATATGACTCTTGTTTTTAGTAAAATATTAGGATGAGTCAAATTGACTCGTATTTTGAGCCAGTTTAGGAATAAGCTGAAAACTCAAATTTTGAGTCAATTTGACTCGTATTTTTCTCTCACAGCTAGAATAGACTTGATGTTGCTCTTATGTTGCTCTGCCTTCTGTTCAATAATTTCCTAACTGTCTATATATGCTGAACAGGTGTATATTTATATTCGAAACAATTAATAGTAACCAGTTATTTATACGATTTCATATAACATGTAATTGATACAATTTTAAAATCATTTACCTAATAATAATTTGAAGGTAAAAGAAAACCAAAATCAATAAACATTTAATTATGAAATATTAAGTATCAACTCTTACATTATCTGTTTACATACAATACAAGTAATATTCCACTAGGAATGTACTCTTTCATATCCATTTGCAATCAATACAAACAATATTACACTAGGGATGAACTCTTACGGTGAAGAACATTCATACAATATCTATTTACAGTTAAAACAAATAATATTCTACTAGGGGTGGACTCAGAAGTTCTGGAGTAACAGATACAATGAATTAAACATATAAACCGTAATATATTAATCTGTTATGAAGAGATAGTACACTAAAGAGGTGCACCGACAATTGGGCCCCGACTATTGGGCACAAGATAACTGGCACTACGACAATTGGGCCCACGACAATTTGGCCCGCCGACAATTGGGCCCACGACAATGAGGCCCTAAAACAATTAAGCCCAGAAAAAAGTTGGACAGTAGACACTAGGAGAGTGACAATATTAAATCATCTCTTATTCATTTTTCTTTTTCAGTTACTGTCTGATGAGAAAATGATAATTTATGTTGGAAGAGGAGTCCTTATGCATATCAAAACAAACCATGATGAAGAAGTTACATTTTTACCCTTCGGTAAAATCACTTATCCTGCTGGATGTGCTGTACCTAAGGATTCACCATACATTGAAATCTTAAATAGCGGGTGAGAGATTACAAAGTAAAAGTGTGTATATATATAAATATCTAGAGACTCTGAAATAGTACCTTGTTAAATAGAAAAGTGAATATTCATGGTTAACAAACTTTACAATTCCAAGGAGAAACTTGGAAAATGTTAATGCTTTTATATCAGTTCTGATTGTACCCGGAACATAGGGTCATGAATTTATCTGACAATAACAAATTCCCAATAAATTTATTTACAATAGAACCTACTTTTCGCGTACTGCGAATATCAGAGTATACTAACATAGTTCACGTATTGGGATACCCTGTAAAGTGTGATGAGGACTATGTGAAACCTGTTGGTTCAAACTTTTCTTTTCTGTTCCAGAATTTTGAAATTACTTTCGACTGGAATAAATGACTATATACAGAAAAGATGGACTAAAAGAACTTTCCCTACGAAACCAGAAGTGCCAACTGCTATTCAACTGGAACAAGTGTTACCAATTTTTAGTCTCCTGCTATTTATGATCTTGATATCATCCATCACGTACCTAATAGAGTTTTTCATCTACAAAATAAAGAGTAGTCGTTCGTGTTGATAAAATGTGGATGTGATCCAATGACCACACATCATTTTTCTTTATAATATATATCGTATATAAAATATAAAAGTATCTAACAAATGATTTTTGTGTAGTATGAAAGTAACAGTGTGACACGAATGTTCTGAGACAAAACTATAATGAAAACAGTTAGATAGGTGAATCAAATTGAAATGTGTCAAGATACATTATAGAAAACTAGAAGGTATATAAAGAAGTCTATTCAATGAATCTTTCACCTTTATTAAAGAACTACGGTTTTTGAAACAATATCTTTGGAGTTGCTTCAACCGCTTCACCTAACTCATCAATTAGCAATGTTTGCCATTCTCGTTTGAGATTTTATTTAATAATTTAGTTTTCATTCAAGAGTTGAATGAAAACTTTGCACACATTCTTCTCCAATACTTACCACACGCTGAATTCTATTGGTGAATGAATTCAGATGCAGACTTTCCCGCCTCGTGATATTCAACTACTACGCACATTAGACTTTCCATACTTGCATACTAACTTTTTAAAATATGAGATGACGCCAATTTAAAGTTATAAATTATAGTGAACACTATTATATTTGAAAATAGAAGGAATTAGTTCACATATAAGTATTATATTTACAAAAATCTTCTGCAATATGTGACACTGTAAATGTGTTTTCGTTCTTAGTGTTTGTGAATGTTGACGAACAACAAATAAATCGATGGTGTGGATGAAATATGAAACAGTTAGGGTGATATTTATACTTTAATTGTCTGGTAAACATATATAAGGTACGTGACGATTAATCGAACAGTTCCATAGTTTTTATCGTATAAAATAACTGTTTCGTAATTATTATTTTACACATAGTTTAAAATGATTCCATGGTAATAACAATAAAAGTTAACTAATAATTTTCATATATTTTTTCTCCTAGATATTGAATCATCCAATACTCACAAGTCACCCTATATGGATTTAAGCACATTATTGTATATAAAGTAGTATTTAAAACAAATAATATAGTATATAAACAAACAAATAATAATGTTATTTCTTTTATTAAGTTAACAACCTTAATAAAAACATTGAAACAAAGTGGTCTATAATTTGTTTTGGTCCTGTACTAATTAATTATTGAAAATTAAATTTGTCGTACAATCAAATACGAGTTATTAATATAAATTTTAAATGGACAGGTTTATATATTATCAATTAATCAATATAAATACAAAATCAATGTTAGGTATTTTCTGTTTTGTTGCATATAAAGTAGTTGAACTGAAAAGCGTTTAATGATTTATTGTGAACATTACAGTACTGTATAAAGTAACTGCATTGAAAAAAAAAATCAAATTGACTTAAAATTTGAGTTTACAAAAATACTTGTAAAATACTTGTACTCAAATACTTGTAAAATACTTGTACTCAAATACTTGTAAAATACTTGTACTCAAATATTGTACTCCCAAAACCGGGTAAAGAAAGTGAATCTCATATCAATATTGTACTCTAAAACAAGAGTCATATTGACTCCTAATTCATTGTCAGATTGACTCGGGTAGAGTCAATCAAGAAAAGACTCCAATATTGTAGTTTTTATCAGCATTGAGTCAAACAATGAGTCATACTGACACGCATTATTTTACAGTACATATGAATGAAATTGAAGACTAGAAACGTTACCAGAGAGAAAATCCAGTTGGGGTAATCAACCATAACCTACTTGATTTTCTATGGCCCAACCGTAATTTTCATTATTCAGATTTCACTGGAGCACCGAGCGCCTCAATGATTATTATGGACAACTGAGTCATGAATTTTGTAGTCCGTAAACATTAAACTCTGTGAAATATAGAGGAAAGAAGAAATTGTGACTAAAATGTTTAGTTTTATACATATGCACGCACATATTTTATGTAATATATTTAAATAATACCATTTTTCATATAAAATAGATGAATTTTCACAGATTTCTATCATTTCTATCTTTTTTTCCTATTTATAATGTTAAAGGGATAGTAAAGTCAAAGTCAAACAATCACCAAATTGGTTTTAAATCGATTCAAAATATTTAATTATGTAATATTTGAATGCTCGTTTATTTTTTAAAAGTTCATATAAAAGTATATAATAAAATTAGCGCCACCTAGCGGAAGCATTTGCACTCATAAGTAAGTACGTGAGTATGTTTGTTGTTTTCATATTAATTTATGTATTCAGTAAACAAGCTTTATTTGCGTCGAAATGGTGAAAAGATTATGTGAATTCGATAACTGTCCTTCAAGTGAAGAAGGCATAGTTTTAAAAATAAAGCTATCTCTTCGTTTGACCTAGAATCAAGATAAAAACTTTTCTTGGTTCGTTTGTTTACAAATTCACAAGATGGCGACACTGAATGTGGCGCCATCTACCGAGAGCATTTGCTAAGAAATCAATTATATATAAAATAATATATCTCATTATTAGATTTCATTGAACATTACAATTCTACACGACTAAATTATTCTTACTAAGCAATCGTTTGACATTAAAATTGTTAAAACAAAATTTGACTGTACTGCCCTTTTAAGAAACTTCTCAATTCCATATCAGAAGCCATTATATGGGGGTTAATTTTGTTGCAAAATATGATATTATTTGAATAAATGTTTAGCACAAAACATTTGAAAATATCCAACTATTATAAATAAAATATAATTTCGAAAATTTTGTATATCATAATTCAGGAGTCATATTGTATTTAAAATTAAATACTGTGTAGAGTCTAGACAAGGTGTTAAATACGCTAGACAAAGTGTTAATTATGGTAGACAAAGGGTTAAATACGGTAGACAAAAGGTTAAATACGGTAGACAAAAGGTTAAATACGGTAGACAAAGGGTTAATTATGGTAGACAAAGGGTTAATTACGATAGACAAAGGGTTAATTACGGTAGACAAAAGGTTAAATACGGTAGACAAAAGGTTAAATACGGTAGACAAAGGGTTAATTACGGTAGACAAAAGGTTAATTACGGTAGACAAAGGGTTAAATACGGTAGACAAAGGGTTAAATATGGTAGACAAAGGGTTAAATACGGTAGACAAAGGGTTGAATACGGTAGACAAAGGGTTAATTACGATAGACAAAGGGTTAATTACGGTAGACAAAAGGTTAAATACGGTAGACAAAAGGTTAAATACGGTAGACAAAGGGTTAATTACGGTAGACAAAAGGTTAATTACGGTAGACAAAGGGTTAAATACGGTAGACAAAGGGTTAAATATGGTAGACAAAGGGTTAAATACGGTAGACAAAGGGTTGAATACGGTAGACAAAGGGTTGAATACGATAGACAAAGGGTTAAAAACGGTAGACAAAGGGTTTAATACGGTAGACAGAAATTTGTACCAAATAGAAATAAATCATTCCCAGTTAATATTGATATAATTATATTAGAAATGATATTTTAAATCATTTTCCATCAAAGTATTAAAATACTGATATTAAATATACTGAACTTAAAAATGAACGAGAAGTATTCTTTATAATACAGAATTGGATATTTTAGTTGGAGCGTAAAATTGTTTGCTTTATGATATGTTGACCAAAAAGAGAAAAATAGTGGGTGTAATATTTGGGACATTAAGTTAAAAGTTAAAAATATATCTTAACTCTTCACTGTGCATTTTATTTACAACTATTGGTGGTTGTTTTAACTCTTCACTGTGCATTTTATTTACAACTATTGGTGGTTGTTTTAACTCTTCACTGTGCACTCTATTTACAACTATTGGTGGTTGTTTTAACTCTTCACTGTGCACTTTATTTACAACTATTGGTGGTTGTTTTAACTCTTCACTGTGCACTTTATTTACAACTATTGGTGGTTGTTTTAACTCTTCACTGTGCACTTTATTTACAACTATTGGTGGTTGTTTTAACTCTTCACTGTGCTTTATATTTACAACTATTGGTGGTTGTTTTAACTCTTCACTGTGCACTTTATTTACAACTATTGGTGGTTGTTTTAACTCTTCACTGTGCACTTTATTTACAACTATTGGTGGTTGTTTTAACTCTTCACTGTGCACTTTATTTACAACTATTGGTGGTTGTTTTAACTCTTCACTGTGCACTTTATTAGCAACTATTGGTGGTTGTTTTAACTCTTCACTGTGCACTTTATTTACAACTATTGGTGGTTGTTTTAACTCTTCACTGTGCACTTTATTAGCAACTATTGGTGGTTGTTTTAACTCTTCACTGTGCACTTTATTTACAACTATTGGTGGTTGTTTTAACTCTTCACTGTGCACTTTATTTACAACTATTGGTGGTTGTTTTAACTCTTCACTATGCACTTTATTTACAACTATTGGTGGTTGTTTTAACTCTTCACTGTGCACTTTATTTACAACTATTGGTGGTTGTTTTAACTCTTCACTGTTCACATTATTTACAACTATTGGTGGTTGTTTTAACTCTTCACTGTGCACTTTATTTACAATTATTGGTGGTTGTTTTAACTCTTCACTGTTCACTTTATTTACAACTATTGGGGGTTGTTTTAACTCTTCACTGTGCACTTTATTTACAACTATTGGTGGTTGTTTTAACTCTTCACTATGCACTTTATTTACAACTATTGGTGGTTGTTTTAACTCTTCACTGTTCACTTTATTTGCAACTATTGGTGGTTGTTTTAACTCTTCACTGTTCACTTTATTTACAATTATTGGTGGATGTTTTAACTCTTCACTGTTCACTTTATTTGCAACTATTGGTGGTTGTTTTAACTCTTCACTGTTCACTTTATTTACAATTATTGGTGGTTGTTTTAACTCTTCACTGTTCACTTTATTTACAACTATTGGTGGTGGTTTTAACTCTTCACTGTGCACTTTATTTACAACTATTGGTGGTTGTTTAAACTCTTCACTGTCCACTTTATTTGCAACAATTGTTGGTTGTTCTAAAGTGACCGTGTATGGTTTTTGAAAATATTTTTATTAATAAAGCTACGGTTCTGAAACTTGGTACCCAAATATAAAATTGAATTCTCTATCATTCTGTTCGTGGCTTTTTTTCGATTAGAACCATAGAAAATGAGTTATTCGAATTTCGAACCGTTTTCCAAAAGCCTAATTAGCTTCTACTTTTTTAAACCTACTGTTTTTTGGATTCGACGCGCAATTCTAATCTCTACAAAATCACTGCAGCAACTTTTTGATTTTCGAATTCTAAATTTAAATTATTTCGTGAAAAAAAAATTAATATTTCAAAAAAGCAATTAAAAAAACAAAGAAAACGCTGCCGTGATTTTATAGAGAATGTTTGGAGAATAGAGTAAAAAAAATTTCAATGCCGTAGCTTCAGCGAAGAAAATTAATTTTAAGGAATTGAAAAAAATTGATGCTATATAAATTTAAGACAAGTTAGTTTCTCAATTTATTGTAACAGCAAAATTCAGTTTAGGTATATTTTATAATCTAGATCAGGTAAGAGGCTAGAGGTCTTTAACAGGAAAAAAGATTCAAGTGATCGACAGGGTTTAACATTTTAAGTACAAGGGACTTTATAATAAAGGTTTCTCCAGAATGTGCCGCCACCGAATCCTCTCCTCTTCTGGTGATGGGAAAAACGGACACTCCATCTCCAAACCCCCACTCTTCACTGCTCCATCTGATCTATAAAGAGATTGGGTAAATTTAGTCAGATTTCGGAACAAATCACTGGTTCGAAGCTTTAAACAATTTTAAACGTGAGAAGGGATGAAAATAACATCCCTACTATGGTTTTAAATGAAATGTATATAAATCTGAAACTTTTAAAATTTGACGATGTCACAGACTACTTTTTAATGAAATTTCTACGTAAAGCATTATATGACGAGCCTCATCTTTTAAATAAATATTTTACGGACTTCATCCCTTCTCACGAGCATAATACTAGAACAAATAGGTTTTATCTTCCTCCAATTCGAATAGAATTGGAGCGGAATTTTACTATTTTTAGATCTATAGAACTGTACAATAAACTTCCTTCTATTTTAACAGAACCAATGTCAGATTTTAAATTTAAGAAGCTTTTTGAAGAATATTGTTTTAGTAAATATAGTTCTTAGTTTTTTATTGTTTGTAGATTTTTAATTAGGTTTCACAAGTTTTAACTTTCACGGAACCTTAGCTGCAATTAATTTGTATTTTTGTTTGAATTGTGTATTTTTTCATTTTACTCTGTATATATTTTGTAAGCTCAAATAAATAAATAAATAAATAAATAAATGTGTTCCAGTACCTGATAGGTGAATGGATTGAACTCTACAGTGATTGACATGATCACTTTATTCACTCTCATATATTTATTCAGTCACAAAATGATATCGTCATGAAGTGCTTCAACCTCATTTATGACGTCATTGACAAACCTACTTTCGATCGGTTTTTCTAAATTCGTGTTAGCCTCATAAAAGTTTACTTTATTTAACGGCTTGAGAAATAAATTGTAATAATTTTATCTTTTCTCAATAAATATTAGCCATTATATTCCCATACATATCAGTCATTTCCAACTAATCATACCAATTATTTTATTTTTCATTATTTAGTAAGGCAATTATAAAACAGCCATCTAGAGTTAGAAATAAAGAAGGAAGTGAAGCGCTAGAACAACTCTTTATAGTTGTAAATAAGATTAAAACAACCGCAAATAGTTGTAAATAAAATTAAAGCAACTGCAAATAGTTGTAAATAAAATTAAAGCTACTGCAAATAGTTGTAAATAAAATTAAAGCAACTGCAAATAGTTGTAAATCAAATTAAAGCAACCGCAAATAGTTGTAAATAAAATTTAAGCAACCGCAAATAGTTGTAATTAAAATTAAAGACACTGCAAATAGTTGTAAATTAAATTAAAGCAACTTCAAATAGTTGTAAATGAAATTAAAACAACTGCAAATAGTTGTGAATGAAGTTAAAGCAACTGCAAATAGTTGTGAATGAAATTAAAGCAACTGCAAATAGTTGTGAATGAAATTGAAGCAAATGCAAATAGTTGTGAATGAAATTAAAGCAACTGCAAATAGTTGTGAATAAAATTGAAGCAACTGCAAATAGTTGTGAATGAAATTAAAGCAACTGCAAATAGTTGTGAATGAAATTGAAGCAAATGCAAATAGTTGTAAATGAAATTAAAGCAACTGCAAATAGTTGTGAATGAAATTAAAGCAACTGCAAATAGTTGTGAATGAAATTAAAGCAACTGCAAATAGTTGTGAATGAAATTGAAGCAAATGCAAATAGTTGTGAATGAAATTAAAGCAACTGCAAATAGTTGTGAATGAAATTGAAGCAACTGCAAATAGTTGTAAATGAAATTAAAGCAAATGCAAATAGTTGTGAATGAAATTGAAGCAACTGCAAATAGTTGTGAATGAAATTAAAGCAAATGCAAATAGTTGTAAATGAAATTAAAGCAAATGCAAATAGTTGTAAATTAAATTAAAGCAAATGCAAATAGTTGTGAATGAAATTGAAGCAACTGCAAATAGTTGTGAATGAAATTAAAGCAACTGCAAATAGTTGTAAATGAAATTAAAGCAAATGCAAATAGTTGTGAATGAAATTGAAGCAACTGCAAATAGTTGTAAATGAAATTAAAGCAAATGCAAATAGTTGTGAATGAAATTGAAGCAACTGCAAATAGTTGTGAATGAAATTAAAGCAACTGCAAATAGTTGTGAATGAAATTAAAGCAACTGCAAATAGTTGTAAATGAAATTAAAGCAAATGCAAATAGTTGTGAATGAAATTGAAGCAACTGCAAATAGTTGTGAATGAAATTAAAGCAAATGCAAATAGTTGTAAATGAAATTAAAGCAAATGCAAATAGTTGTGAATGAAATTAAAGCAACTGCAAATAGTTGTAAATGAAATTAAAGCAACTGCAAATAGTTGTAAATGAAATTAAAGCAAATGCAAATAGTTGTGAATGAAATTGAAGCAACTGCAAATAGTTGTGAATGAAATTAAAGCAACTGCAAATAGTTGTGAATGAAATTGAAGCAACTGCAAATAGTTGTGAATGAAATTAAAGCAACTGCAAATAGTTGTAAATGAAATTAAAGCAAATGCAAATAGTTGTGAATGAAATTGAAGCAACTGCAAATAGTTGTGAATGAAATTGAAGCAACTGCAAATAGTTGTGAATGAAATTAAAGCAACTGCAAATAGTTGTGAATGAAATTAAAGCAACTGCAAATAGTTGTAAATGAAATTAAAGCAAATGCAAATAGTTGTGAATGAAATTAAAGCAACTGCAAATAGTTGTGAATGAAATTAAAGCAAATGCAAATAGTTGTGAATGAAATTAAAGCAACTGCAAATAGTTGTGAATGAAATTGAAGCAACTGCAAATAGTTGTGAATGAAATTAAAGCAACTGCAAATAGTTCTGAATGAAATTAAAGCAACTGCAAGTAGTTGTACTTAAAATTAAAGCAACTTCAAATAATTGTAAATAAAATTAAAGCAACTGCAAATAGTTGTAAATAAGATGCAAATAGTTGTAAATAAAATTAAAGCAACTGCAAATAGTTGTAAATAAGATGCAAATAGTTGTAAATAAAATTAAAGCAACTGTAAATAGTTGTAAATGAAATTCACAGTGATGGGTTAAGGGGAGGACCGTACATGGTTTTTTATTAATGCAAATTTTGGTATTCAAAAGCCTTAAGCTTTTACAATCTTGAAGCATTGAAAAAAATAAACACTGGTTTAGTTTTTTCCACTTATTTTTTTATTATTCTTTTTGATTTAATTAAAATTTACTAAATTAATTTGAAAGAGTTGCTGGACGACCAAATTCATACGGCATAGCCTGATTCGGTCCTCCAGCAAAATTCTAATGTCGTGCATCCAAGATTTTAATCATCAGAAAAATTAGACTGCACTACCAACAGCATTGAACTCTCGGCTCATGGGTGAACTCTCTCATCATCGTTCACTACCAGGCCACAGATAATCCTTATTTTTAAATCACTAGCTAGTAGCTACTATGAATGGAATAGCCTGATTGACAAAATTGGAAGCCGTCTCATGGAGTACAATTGTGTATTGTTGTTCACTTCCACAATCTCGATCACTACGAAGTTAGTTAATTTATACAAACGCTTCACTGTGCATCTCCATGTGGAAGTCCATTCTTAATCCAACTACAATTATAATGGAGTAAAATATACCCCGGGGGTGGAGGAAGACGTGGAAGGACTGGAGGTCCAGGATGGAGGCCATGCCAACGAGGAGAAACTGTTATAAGGTAAGCCGTATGGACGATCGGTTTGTCTAACAACCCTTTTATAAGCATTAGGATTTGAAGACTTAAAAATTAAAAACTAATTAACTTATTTACACTATAAATTCAAGTTTACTGAATTTAAATGATTAAAATAAATTAAACTAAAATTAGATATAACATATACTTAAATAAATTAGAATGATTTGTAAAATTACTACTTATATTTTGGTTGATTCGAGGTTAGTAATTGCAAGTAGAACTAATCTTGATAACCGATTGAGTAATTTTTTTCTACTGATTAATTGGGTGGAACTTCGAACCAGTGATTTGTTCCGAAATCTGACTAAATTTACCCAATCTCTTTATAGATCAGATGGAGCAGTGAAGATTGGGGGTTTGGAGATGGAGTGTCCGTTTTTCCCATCACCAGAAGAGGAGAGGATTCGGCGGTGGCACATTCTGGAGAAACCTTTATTATAAAGTCCCTTGTACTTAGAATGTTCAACCCTGTCGATCACTTGAATCTTTTTTCCTGTTAAAGACCTCTAGCCTCTTACCTGATCTAGATTATAAAATATACCTAAACTAAATTTTGCTGTTACAATAAATTGAGAAACTAACTTGTCTTAAATTTATATAGCATCAATTTTTTTTCTATTCCTTAAAATTAATTTTCTTCGCTGAAGCTACGGCATTGAAATTTTTTTTACTCTGTTCTCCAAACATTCTCTATAAAATCACGGCAGCGTTTTCTTTGTTTTTTTAATTGCTTTTTTGAAATATTAATTTTTTTTTTCACGAAAAAATTTAAATTTAGAATTTGAAAATCAAAAAGTTGCTGCAGTGATTTTGTAGAGATTAGAATTGCGCGTCGAATCCAAAAAACAGTAGGTTTAAAAAAGTAGAAGCTAATTAGGCTTTTGGAAAACGGTTCGAAATTCGAATAACTCATTTTCTATGGTTCTAATCGAAAAAAAGCCACGAACAAAATGATAGAGAATTCAATTTTATATTTGGGTACCAAGTTTCAGAACCGTAGCTTTATTAATAAAAATATTTTCTAAAACCATACACGGTCACTTTAGAACAACCAACAATTGTTGCAAATAAAGTGCACAGTGAAGAGTTAAAACAACCACCAATAGTTGTAAATAAAGTGCACAGTGAAGAGTTAAAACAACCACCAATAGTTTTAAATAAAGTGCAGAGTGAAGAGTTAAAACAACCACCAATAGTTGTAAATAAAGTGAACAGTGAAGAGTTAGAACAACCACCAATAGTTGTAAATAAAGTGAACAGTGAAGAGTTAAAACAACCACCAATAGTTGTAAATAAAGTGAACAGTGAAGAGTTAAAACAACCACCAATAGTTGTAAATAAAGTGCACAGTGAAGAGTTAAAACAACCACCAATAATTGTAAATAAAGTGCACAGTGAAGAGTTAAAACAACCACCAATAGTTGTAAATAATGTGAACAGTGAAGAGTTAGAACAACCACCAATAGTTGTAAATAAAGTGAACAGTGAAGTGTTAAAACAACCACCAATAGTTGTAAATAAAGTGCACAGTGAAGAGTTAAAACAACCACCAATAGTTGTAAATAAAGTGCACAGTGAAGAGTTAAAACAACCACCAATAGTTGTAAATAAAGTGCACAGTGAAGAGTTAAAACAACCACCAATAGTTGTAAATAAAGTGCACAGTGAAGAGTTAAAACAACCACCAATAGTTGTAAATAAAGTGAACAGTGAAGAGTTAAAACAACCACCAATAGTTGTAAATAAAGGCACAGTGAAGAGTTAAAACAACCACCAATAGTTGTAAATAAAGTACACAGTTAAGGGTTTAAAACAACCACCAATAGTTGTAAATAAAGTGCACAGTGAGGAGTTAAAACAACCACCAATAGTTGTAAATAAAGTGCACAGTGAAGAGTAAAAACAACCACCAATAGTTGTAAATAAAGTGCACAGTGAAGAGTTAAAACAACCACCAAAAGTTGTAAATAAAGTGCACAGTGAAGGGTTAAAACAACCACCAATAGTTGTAAATAAAGTGCACAGTGAAGAGTTAAAACAACCACCAATAGTTGTAAATAAAGTGCACAGTGAGGAGTTGAAACAACCACCAATAGTTGTAAATAAAGTGCACAGTGAAGAGTTAAAACAACCACCAATAGTTGTAAATAAAGTGCACAGTGAAGAGTTAAAACAACCACCAATAGTTGTAAATAAAGTGCACAGTGAAGAGTTAAAACAACCACCAATAGTTGTAAATAAAGTGCACAGTGAAGAGTTAAAACAAACACCAATAGTTGTAAATGAAGTGCACAGTGAAGGGTTAAAACAACCACCAATATTTGTAAATAAAGTGCACAGTGAAGAGTTAAAACAACCACCAATAGTTGTAAATAAAGTGCACAGTGAAGAGTTAAAACAACCACCAATAGTTGTAAATAATGTGCACAGTGAAGAGTTAAAACAAACACCAATAGTTGTAAATAAAGTGAACAGTGAAGAGTTAGAACAACCACCAATAGTTGTAAATAAAGTGCACAGTGAAGAGTTAAAACAACCACCAATAGTTGTAAATAAAGTGCACAGTGAAGAGTTAAAACAACCACCAATAGTTGTAAATAAAGTGCACAGTGAAGAGTTAAAACAACCACCAATAGTTGTAAATAAAGTGTACAGTGAAGAGTTAAAACAACCACCAATAGTTGTAAATAAAGTGCACAGTGAAGAGTTAAAACAACCACCAATAGTTGTAAATAAAGTGCATAGTGAAGAGTTAAAACAACCACCAATAGTTGTAAATAAAGTGCACAGTGAAGAGTTAAAACAAACACCAATAGTTGTAAATAAAGTGCACAGTGAAGGGTTTAAAACAACCACCAATATTTGTAAATAAAGTGCACAGTGAAGAGTTAAAACAACCACCAATAGTTGTAAATAAAGTGCACAGTGAAGAGTTAAAACAACCACCAATAGTTGTAAATAATGTGCACAGTGAAGAGTTAAAACAACCACCAATAGTTGTAAATAAAGTGCACAGTGAAGAGTTAGAACAACCACCAATAGTTGTAAATAAAGTGCACAGTGAAGAGTTAAAACAACCACCAATAGTTGTAAATAAAGTGCACAGTGAAGAGTTAAAACAACCACCAATAGTTGTAAATAAAGTGCACAGTGAAGAGTTAAAACAACCACCAATAGTTGTAAATAAAGTGTACAGTGAAGAGTTAAAACAACCACCAATAGTTGTAAATAAAGTGCACAGTGAAGAGTTTAAAACAACCACCAATAGTTGTAAATAAAGTGCACAGTGAAGAGTTAAAACAACCACCAATAGTTGTAAATAAAGTGCACAGTGAAGAGTTAAAACAACCACCAATAGTTGTAAATAAAGTGCACAGTGAAGAGTTAAAACAACCACCAGTAGTTGTAAATAAAGTACACAGTGAAGGGTTAAAACAACCACCAATAGTTGTAAATAAAGTGCACAGTGAAGAGTTAAAACAACCACCAATAGTTGTAAATAAAGTGCACAGTGAAGAGTTAAAACAACCACCAATAGTTGTAAATAAAGTGCACAGTGAAGAGTTAAAACAACCACCAATAGTTGTAAATAAAGTGCACAGTGAAGAGTTAAAACAACCACCAATAGTTGTAAATAAAGTACACAGTGAAGGGTTAAAACAACCACCAATAGTTGTAAATAAAGTGCACAGTGAAGAGTTAAAACAACCACCAATAGTTGTAAATAAAGTGCACAGTGAAGAGTTAAAACAACCACCAATAGTTGTAAATAAAGTACACAGTGAAGGGTTAAAACAACC
Organism: Caprella mutica; assembly: GCA_947561585.1. Classification (NCBI taxonomy): domain Eukaryota; kingdom Metazoa; phylum Arthropoda; class Malacostraca; order Amphipoda; family Caprellidae; genus Caprella; species Caprella mutica. The sequence goes on from CANNZV010000968.1 coordinate 146,912, forward strand.
ACCAATAGTTGTAAATAAAGTACACAGTGAAGAGTTAAAACAACCACCAATAGTTGTAAATAAAGTGCACAGTGAAGAGTTAAAACAACCACCAATAGTTGTAAATAAAGTGCACAGTGAAGAGTTAAAACAACCACCAATAGTTGTAAATAAAGTACACAGTGAAGGGTTAAAACAACCACCAATAGTTGTAAATAAAGTGCACAGTGAAGAGTTAAAACAACCACCAATTGTTGTAAATAAAGTACACAGTGAAGGGTTAAAACAACCACCAATAGTTGTAAATAAAGTACACAGTGAAGGGTTAAAACAACCACCAATAGTTGTAAATAAAGTGCACAGTGAAGAGTTAAAACAACCACCAATAGTTGTAAATAAAGTGCACAGTGAGGAGTTATAGCGTCAATGTTCGCTTAGTCTTGGGCTCCACTCATTAAATATTTAATCTATTGCATTTACTTTAATAATATATATTCAGTTAAGTATTCTTACATGTTCATAGAACAGAGAGACACCCCAATACCCAGTCGGAAAATGAAGAACGGGACACTAATAATATCATCGTCAAAATTCAGTTCTTGTTATATTAAAATTGATATAACGATGAGGATAGTCTGAACTTATGATGTTTTATGATGATGGATAAACTATGAGCATGTTACACTTTATCAATTGGTTTACTATGTTTAATTTGAATTAATTCCTATGTTACCATGTTATATAACTTATTTCCCGAAATTTGGGATTCAAAAATATCAGTTAAAACTTATTGAAAATTCTCCACTTTATTTAAGCATGGAGTCTACGAAAATGTTATCGATGCGCCGACTGCAATTCTGTGGGTGGGTGAAGGTGATCTTTGACCCCGTGCCCGATGGTTGGGGTTCGTCCTAGGAGAAGGCCACGCGATGTCTGGGGTCAGACGGTCTTTGTCTGGGACACAATAGACACTGTGCTGAAAACAGAGTTTCTATTTATGACGTCATTTGAGCACCATTCTTAAATTTAAAGCTGAACGCTTTACATCCTTTAAATCTGAATATTTCTATCATTTATTGCATATACTAATAGTAACTAGCAAGTTTGTATAGATTGACTCACTTGGATTGCCTTGAATGATAGTTTGAATTGTTGCTCTGATGACGTCACATATCCAAAACACCTCCATTGTCTCTACCGTCTCTACTCTCCTAACGTCACGTCTGGTTTTAGGCAAGGTAATAATTTTAATATAGGTTCATATGGTCAGCAACAGCGGCTTGTATGTACATGAGTAAGATGTGAGAGTGGAAAAACTCAATGGAAAATATATAGGAAACACGGGGATGTTCTGAGTTATCGAACTGTTCCATCTTTTCGATTTTATAAAAAAAGGGTATGAATTTATAATTAGAATATTGAGGTTAAAAGATTTTAAAAAGGTTTAGATTGTAAGACCTTAAAAAATTACGGTTAAAAGGTCATAGAAGATTAAGATTAAAAAGCCTTTGAAAATTCTTAATAATAATCCTCTTAATCATAATTCTATATCATTATTTTATTTCATAAATTACGATCGAATTTTTCAAATTTTATTTCATTTAATATAAATTTTATCAATATTTTCCATCCCATTAAACACCATTTCTTCAAATTTCCAAAATAGGTAAAAATTAACTTCAAATATAAACATAAACAAATAAACCCAAAAATAAAGATATTTATCTCCCAGACCCTAACTATCTATTTACGTAATTTAATTTCTCAAACACAGTACGAAAATATAATGTAAATAAATAGCTTTTTTATGATCGTATATTATAGCTAAGTGTTCTTCCATAACGGAACTTATCAAATAAATGTTGCTGGAATATTTTTAGATGATTTCCAGCCATGTTTGTTTGATAAGAGCGCATAAAAAACAAACGACGACGGCTGGTTAGTTCATCTGACGTCACTATAACAACTTGCTAAAAATACAGCAATTGAATCGTTTATTTATTATACAAACTAAATAAATCCATTGTTTATTTCATAAACTGACAATAACTAACGTGTTTTTATAACTTTGTTCACTTTAATTACCTTAAATTTTAGTTTCAAAATGTTGCCTTGATGACGTCACACACCCTCTACACCGCCATATTGTTTATACTAACTACTCATCAATTTGATATCCGGCTTGAGAGACAGGTTTACTTCCCCAAAATATTCATTTAATCCTTGCAAGCATTGAATAATTCCGGTTTTTTAATGTGAATTAGAAGTAATTGCGAGGAAATAGGATATGGAGAACCGATGGCGTGAGGGCGAATTTCACGCTGCGCAAATTGTTATCATCATCCGCAGATTAGGAAGAAGAGTTTAGTCATTTCTCAGAATTCTTATTTATGCTATTATCATCATTTATAAGTTTGCTATTATCATCAGCTATCTGCCAAGTTATTTTCTATATTTTCTAAGAATAGGGTTTGATATTGGGTATTGTATATTTTCTAAAATAAGAATAATTGAAAGTCTGGAAAAATCGGGCAACATTTAGTTAGTAACAAAGACATGAATAACTTTTCCGAAGGCCTATTTGGCAAAAATTTAATATTTTAATTGAAATCCATTCATGGACAGATTTGAATTGAATTATAGCTATATGGTATTTCACTTAATTAGATTAAACAATGCAGGGAGTTTGAAACTGATAGCATATTTAGCGATGAAGAAACAGCTCGTAGAATTTATAAAAAAAAATAATTGAGAAAATAAGCGACAAACCTAATAATCTAGATATTTGGTACAAAAGTAATCAATGAGACTCAACCTTCGTCATGAATTACAGTGCCTGAGTCATTGCTCTGACAATCCTGAATCTTACTCTGACCTCTCTGGGTCGTCCCATGAAGACCTTGGGTCGTGTCCAGACATTCCTATATTATAACCTGGCAACCCTAGGTTGTGCCATGACAACCCTAGGCTGTACCGTGGCAACCCTATAGGTTGTTCCCTGAAAATCTTTGGTCGTGTCCAGAGAACACGATATCAAAACCTGGAAACCCTAGGTTGTGCCCTATTAACCCTGGGTTGTGCCCTATTAACCCTGGGTTGTGCCATATTAACCCTGGGTTGTGCCCTATTAACCCTGGGTTGTGCCCTATTAACCCTGGGTTGTGCCCCATTAACCCTATGTTGTGCCCTATTAACCCTATGTTGTGCCCTATTAACCCTATGTTGTGCCCTATTAACCCTGGGTTGTGCCCTATTAACCCTAGGTTGTGCCCCATTAACCCTAGATTGTGCCCCATTAACCCTATGTTGTGCCCTATTAACCCTAGGTTGTGCCCTATTAACCCTAGGTTGTGCCCCATTAACCCTATGTTGTGCCCTATTAACCCTAGGTTGTGCCCCATTAACCCTAGGGTGTGCCCTATTAACCCTAGGTTGTGCCCCATTAACCCTAGGGTGTGCCCTGACAATCCTGGGACGTGTTATAACAATCCAGGATTTTTCTCTGACATGATGTGACAACCCTAGTTCGTCGAAATATGTGAAGGGGGAAACAAATATAATAACAAATTCGCTTTAAAATACGACACCGATTTCTGAATAGGAGGAGCCTAATACCATAAACAATGTTGTGTTGCAACTTCTTAATATTGCGGCCACACAGTTGTCTACATATACTATTCAGAGGCATTGGTAGAATCGATGCTAGGAAAACTGCCAATGGGAAAACCGCCACTGGGAAAACTGCCACTGGGAAAACTGTCACAGGGAAAATGTCACATTAATTATATTGTTCAGTAAAATATTAACATTGATGTCACTATCGAAGCAGGCCGGAGAAGTTTGTAACTTTCCGAGAACCAACCTTCCCACAGTGATCATTTTTCCGATGGTAATTTTCCGCGCCTGGCTAGAATGATATGTTTAAAATTGAATAAATATTCATTATTGGATTAAATTGTCCTTCTCTAATAATTTTCTTTTTAAAACTCAGGTGCATTTAAAATCGTGTTTCTTATTATACTTTAAAATGAACAATACTTAAGATTTATTGAATCTGTTGTAAATATTCATTTGTATTCTTTGTACGAATTATATTCACAAGTAATATATTTGGTCACGCGTTAATGACTTATTGCATAATAAACCACTGATTAGATTTCATATATTTTAATTTCACCATGATATTATGTATAAAAATATTATAAATTTAAATCACAAAACCCATAAAAATATCAATGATTTTTATTTCTAGAAATATTTTCTAGTTATATATCAGAAGAAAAAAAGTTTTAAAATATTAATACTCTATGTGCATTATTTACTTCTCCATTTTTCACCTTATTTGTTCCAACTCGTTAATCTAACTGAAGGATTTACCATTGAAAGTTAGATATGATCTAAAGAGTAGAAGAATGCATTTGAATTTGGTTTATTAGTATTTTATTAAGCAGGACTTATTGCTGACTTTTTATTTCTTTGAGACCATATTTTGCCATTAAAATGTCAGCGAAGAATTACGTAAAGGGTGTTTTCTATTATAAAGATGGCTTATCATGTAGGTGCATTACTAGCCATATAATTTACTTTTAGTAACAGGTTTTCTATGGCTTTATTGCATCCTGGTTAGTTAAATGATAAGACTGTATGGTTATGATATTGGCATAGGTCAGGTGTCGAAATTTTGTTTATTAGAAAAGGTCCCCTGCAGAAGTAACTGACCCCTTCTAATTTCATGAATATTCATGTATACGATGATTATTCCATATATACGATGATTATTCCATATATACGATGATTATTCCATATATACGATGATTATTCCATATATACGATGATTATTCCATATATACGATGATTATTCCATATATTCAATGATTATTTCATATATTCGATGATTATTCCATATATTCGATGATTATACCATATATACGATGATTATTTCATATATACGATGATTATTCCATATATTCGATGATTATTCCATATATTCGATGATTTTTCCATATATTCGATGATTATTCCATATATTCGATGATTATTCCATATATTCGATGATTATTCCATATATTCGATGATTATTCCATATATTCGATGATTATTCCATATATACGATGATTATTCCATATATACGATGATTATTCCATATATACGATGATTATTCCATATATACGATGATTATTCCATATATTCAATCATTATTCCATATATACGATGATTATTCCATATATTCGATGATTATTCCATATATTCGATGATTTTTCCATATATTCGATGATTATTTCATATATTCGATGATTATTCCATATATTCGATGATTATTCCATATATTCGATGATTATTCCATATATTCGATGATTATTCCATATATTCGATGATTTTTCCATATATTCGATGATTATTCCATATATTCGATGATTATTCCATAATATATTCGATGATTATTCCATATATACGATGTTTATTCCATAATATATTCGATGATTATTCCATATATTCGATGTTTATTCCATATATTCGATGATTATTCCATATATTCGATGTTTATTCCATAATATATTCGATGATTATTCCATATATTCGATGATTATTCCATAATATATTCGATGATTATTCCATATATTCGATGTTTATTCCATAATATATTCGATGATTATTCCATATATTCGATGATTATTCCATACATACGATAATTATTCCATTTATAGGATGATTATTACCTTCGCAGAATGCGGTAAGGTCATATTTTATTTATTTATTTATCATCTTTTTATTCGTTTAACTGAAAAAGTGTTCAACCAAATTGCCTGAAATTTGATGAAGTGATTGGGTCATGTCCAATGACCTGTTGGTAGACTTTTGGGAGTGACCCGGTCAAAGGTCAAGGTCATGGTCATTTATAACTCAAAAAGTATTGAACCATATTGCATGAAACTTAGTGGGACGATTGGTCAATATGCAGGAACCATTTTGTTAGATTTTGGGAGCGATTGGGTCAAAGGTCAAAGGTCAAGGTTAAGGCCATTTGTAACTCAATAAATCAAAAAGTATTCAACCAAATTGTTTGAAATTTGATGGTACGATTGGACAATGTCCAGGATTCATCAGTTAGAATTTTGGGAGTAATCTGGTCAAAGGTCAAGGTCAAGGTCATTTAAAACTCAATAACTCAAAAGTATTGTACGATATTGCATGAAACTTGGTAGGACGATTGGTCACTCACTATCCAGTAACCAGTTTCTCAGATTTTGGTAGCAAACGGGTAAGCGGCGGCAAAGGTATGCGCTCTACCGAGTGCACATAATCTAGTTATAAATAATAAGGAATATACAAATTACACAATCATAATAAGTATATTTACATTACACATTATAATGGAAAGAGCAGGTTTAGACTAAAATTTAAAATCTAACATAAAGTCTATAAACATTTTAAAAAAGAATTTACATTTAATTTACATATGTACACATATACAGTTTTAATGTATTGGCATGAATATTTTTTTTATCAATCAAATTTATAAAAAAAAACAGTAAAAAATTTAAAAAATCAAAATAGTCTTAATTGGAATTGAAAATTGAAATCAAAATATTAAAACTAGAGAATTTATGTTCCCTATACCTATGTATGACTAAGAAATGCGACTTAAATAGTAATTACATGACTAGGTAATTCAAAAGTTCATGACTTGATTGAAATTCTTTGGGATACTATCTACATAAAAGATAAATGAATACTATGCAATATTTACCATTATTATAGATTTTAAATCATGGTGTTATAATTAGAAAGTTTTTTAGTCCTTCCATTATTTCAATTTTCCATTTTTTGGAAACCACAAAGTCACCTACCACCAGTTAATGCTCATGGATGCAGAAAAGCTACTCCGTGAATACAGTCACTTGAATATGACGAAAAGTAGCACAAGCACCGGATGGAAGAGGAAAATGGAGAGGTGATTGTAAATGAATTCTAGCTTATGAAATAATAAACAATTAATTAAAATTATTCCAATTAATCGTACTAAAACAATAAATTTTACTAAAATTAAAAGCAGTTTCTGCAATCAAAAACAATAGTAATTTCAATAAGATAACCTCGCAGTACTCGAAAAGTGGGTGTCTGCATAGGTCATGGTAGGTCAAATATAAATGTCTAAAGGTCAGATTAGTCTACGTTATAACTTTTCACTTTCCGAGTACAGTGCGTGTCCTCGTACTGAAACGTTTCACTATACCCATTTTCGTAACAATATATGGTGTCCATTTATGAATAAATGGTAAAAACTTATAAATAAATGGACTTAAAACTTACCTTGAGCAATAATCGGATATTATATATACATAGCTATTTTTCTAACGGAATGATACACTACGTTCCAATATGAACAGAAATGTGTTTGAAACAACGGCTTGAACAAAAGAGATTTTGTTGATGAACATCCTTTAAATCAATCTTATTTTTTCCATTTTATTATTAAATGACAGTTTTATCGTATCTTTGGGCTTTGAACTTAAATATATCCTTTTCGTATACACAATCACTACACATGGCGAATTCATGTCCATTATACGTTCATAAATACATATATCCTCTTTGGGCATATAGCATAATATATTATAGTTTGGACGATTGTTGTAAACAAATTATAAATATCACAAGCACTTTATTCCATTTCGAAAAGTTTCTTTAGACTGTACTTTCTACTTGAAACATTGACGGTTCTTCAGGTATACTCCTGGGCACTCCCAAATGCTTTGAAACACTTTTGAGCAAGTTCTCTCTACTTGGATCTTCTTCGATAGATCCCAAACCACTAGAAGCGTCAGAGTACGTTCTTAGTCGGTGGTTTCTGCCCGGAATATTAATATAGGTACCACAAGAATTATCGTTGTCAGCTGGTAAACTGGTCGTACGTGTCATGATGTGCCTCATGTCTGATGGTTCAGCCATCTTCAGCGATTGAGATTTGTTGTCTTCAGGAGGGTAGAAATATTCAGGGTTGGCACATTGGAACTTGGTGGGACTGTAGATACCACTATCGTGTGTTTGTAAATTCCTCATGTACAGAGCGTTGGGTACATCGTTTGGTGGGAACTGGAAAACGCTATCGTTATAAGCGGTTTGTGGAGATCTCATAACTGGTGACATTGAGTATGAACGCTGTTGCATGTGATTAAATTGACCAGGGGTTGTAACACCAGTCGATGGGGTTGCACTTCTTCCGGCCATGGAGGTGTAGTAAGGTGATATTGGTGTCCGAGGTGATAGAGCGGGAGGAGTTGATTTCGTTACCATCGCCAAATAATTCTCTTGTGGATATTGGAAAGTGAGGTTGTGAATATTTTTCCTAGCCATGCAACTTTCAGTGCTGAGTCTATTATCGAGTTGTTGCGGAACTAAATAGCCATCATTGTCCATTGACTGACTCTTCATGGTCAGCATCTGTGTGTCCATTTCTTCTTCCATCGGCATCACATCTCTGATGTCGGGACTTCTTATTTTGTCCAGGATGCTATCAGACATTTGAGTTTCAACATTTGGTCTATTCAAGTCTAAGTAAAACTGAAAAAAGAGAAGTTAAAAAAAAATAAAAAAAGTGATTTTGTAATTATATAGAAAAATATCTTTTCTGTTGTTTCTTTCACCCGAGAAACGAAGTTTTTTCTATTCATTACCTGTCTTTCGGTTTCAGCCATCATCTCCCCAAGATACTCCGCAAGAGCATCGAAAAGGGGCCTTTTAGTAGGCTTAGCATCCCAGCATCTTGACATGATCATATAGAGTTGATCATTAGCGTAAGGAGGTTTTTCTAGTCTCAGTCCTCCTGCCAGCATTTCGGGAAAGGTGACATTCAATTCCACTGTCGGGTACGGCACTTGCCCTGAGAAAGAAAATTCCCGAAGAGTGAGACTTTTGATGATGATTTTAGACATTCTATTCATGGATATAATAAGTGGTGATAAAACCTGCTTGGAAGAACTCGATTGGAACTCACCAAGACTGAATATTTCCCACATAGTGACTCCAAAAGACCAAACATCACTCTGAGTGGAGTAAATTCCTTCCCTGATCGCTTCAAGAGACATCCACTTTAGTGGCATCGGTACTTTGCTCTTCTTGGTGTAGTGGTCATACTTGTAAATGTCTTTTGCCATTCCGAAGTCACTGATTTTAACTACGTTATTCTTCGAAAGGAGGATATTTCTTGCAGCCAGGTCACCATGCATAACCTATTGGTACATTTTTATATGATAAAACCACAAAATCACACATAATGGAAAAACAAAGATATTAGGAAAGTGGACAGGGATATCCAAAATATTCAATTAGAGTTCAGACTAAGAACCAATGATGAAATTCATCCAGAGCTTCGATAGACTTGTTAATTCACAAAATAATATCCTAAAATATGAATAAATCGTTAGTATACGATAGTACCTATGAAACTAATATAATAAGATTTTGATAACCTTTCTTACCTTCTTTCCAGATAGGTACTCCATACCATTAGCGATTTGATAACTCCAACTCAAAAGCTTTTGAGTGGTTAAATTTTCATCATCTATTGAATTAATATAATTCTCTCCATCTGCAATAATATATTTATATATACTGAATGTTATCACAATGCTATAAATGATAATTTGGGTTGCGACAATACGTATTTAAAATCATATATCTTAAGAATATCACTGACTAAATGAAATGGTATCGAATACTATGTACCCCTGGTTTAGAACCATTCAATACTGTTCAATTCTCGTCTATAAAATTTTCGTGATCAATGATTTTAAAAGCATATTGTTACAACCCTAGTGATGGTAACATGTCACATTCAGAGTTATACTGACCAATATAACCAACAGTGGTATCTGTTGGTACGCTGCTTTCCTGCTTGCAGTACCTAACCGACTGCCTGTTACCGTTTCCAACAAATCCATCACCTCCATTCATGTTGGGAGTGTTCTCTCCATTGGCACAGATCTCTCTAGGACTGATATTTTGCGGGATGTTGAAAGGCTGTGACGTTGCTTGAAATACGGGGCTTGTTGGTGTCCCATTCGAAGACCAGCGATAAGAAGATCCATTTTCGCCCGCTCTATCATCCAATGAAGAACTGTTTGAATTTAACTTGCTGCTCCGAGAAATTGTAGCGAAAGGATGATGGTTGATACTTTGAGCTCGATCAGAATTATGAGATCCAGACCTTCTGAAACCATTTCGGGGAAGTGAAAAACAGTCTCCGTTCTGTATGCTAGGATGTCTCATCACGATGCTGCCATTACTTGTCTGTTCCTCCAAGTTCACATAAAGTAGCGGTTGTGACTCTCTGAAGTAAAAAACAGTTCAATTTAAGACATAGAAAAAAATAGCATGGAAATATCATTGATGGAGTATTTTAAACTCTATTTTCCAATCATATAAATTTATCTTCATGTAAACCAATTATATTCAAAGTCAATCAAACTTTAAATAGTATACTCAATCAAACTTTAAAAAGTAATTTCAAGTTATTTATCCCTGTTATCTCACCTTTTATTTGAGAGTTGTTTGTAGTTTTGATAAATGGGAGTGGGTACAATTCGTCCAGATTCTCCTATTTGATTTTTGAAATTATTTTTCTTCTGCCGCATATAAGTCAGAATATTTCCATAGGGACAATATTCAACAATGAGTGACAACTCTCCTGGTGAAAAAAATTATATTTAGATATATGAATAATAGTGACTGCCCACTAAAGCTAGATTTAAAGTTTACCATGACTCTAACCTCGGCTTGCTACATCAGCACTGCAAGCTCCCAATAGATTGACAATGTTTAGATGTCTTCCAATGTGCATCATTATCTTGCATTCAGATCTCAACGCTCGTAACTGAAGATGGCTGGTCCTAGATTTGATAGTTTTTATTGCTACTGTCGTCTCTTCCTCCTCTTCAACGATACCTTTTGCTTTGGCGCGATACACGCGACCGAATGCTCCAGAACCGAGAAGTTTATCTGAAATCAAAAACACATTTAAAATAAGTTTTTAAATTCTTTGGTCCAATTAATCATATGATTATTCAAAATCTTACCGTATACTATCTTGTCACGTGGAAACTCGAATTTTTTCTCGTACGGCAGAAGTTCAGCTTGTTCGTCTATGCCGAGATCGCTGTTCAGATTTTCAACATCTCCTCTCAAGAAAGCCTCGTGCTGTAGATTCCAATCCTCTTTATTTTTCCTCTATTTCAAATATAAATTTAGAATTAGTAATCGTGGGAGAGAGACACAATTTACTGATACAATTTTGGCAGATTAGAGAAATGAAGTACCTGGTTTTTCAGAAGCCGGATGATTATCACAATGACTATGATGATGAGAATTACAGGAACGATAAAAGCTATACTAAACAACACGGTTCTCTCCAAATCAGAAACAGATACATGAGTCGACTGGGAGATGCTGGGAAAACTTTCAGTCTGCCTCGTCTGCAATTCAAACACTATGATATCAACTATCTCAATAAAATAAAAGAAGAAGTTAGTGATATAGGTCTTCAATACTTACAACACATTGGTAATTGCCATTATCGTCAGTTTTTAGGAAATCGATTGTTAAAGTGTGCGAGTCTTCATCTACAGATATGCGTCCATCTTCGGGCCAAAGTCTTGCACCATCCTGCAGGTAAACATTAATTATTAGTCTGATTTAATAATTCTGGCATTTGTAATAATATAATTACTAATAACTAATTCATGCATCTACATAAAATTTCTTACTTTAAGCCAGTAAACTTGCGGTTTAGGTATTCCATCAGCACCGCATTTCAAAACCAATTCTTCGTGTTGGTTACGAATGTACGTGGCATTGAGGAAGCTCGTGAAAGCAGGGGCCACTTTCTCTTTGAAAAGAAACAACAGTTATTGAATTGATTAAATTTCAGACAACTATATTCGAATAAAAACTAGTTATTAATAATTACTTTTGACTTTGACAATAAGAGTTGCTGTACTTTCTTCCGGATCAACTTCACATGTGTAGCATTTACATTCTGGATCTCCAGATATTTTCTTGTACTCGAAAGTAGTGAGATGAGAATGCCGACTCAGTGTTAAATGCGGTTCTGGATGAAATAATTTAAAAATTAAACATAGATCAAGCAAAATGAACGAACCTTTAAGAATTAATGCATAAGAGTTGCAATTTTATAATCTACCTCCATTTCCTTCCATATATCTACATGTTTCGATATCATTGCAATCATCCATGATCCCCTGAATGATTCTTGGATAATATCCTCCCATCAAGAAGTTATTTGCCCGGCAAGTGAGAGAGAAACTTCCACCTTCCAGTATCTCTGTCCTATGAATAACAGAACCGTCATAAACAGTTCTTGAGGTACCGACTGACATTTCTAGAGACAATGGGTACACTGGTTCGTCTTCGCCAACTATGAAGTAGAATACAAAAAATTAGTCGAAAAATTTAGGTTAACAAGCTTGACTATGTCAATAATGTCGCTTTTATAACTCACGTTTATCAGATACAGACAATAACAACTCTCCAGATGAAATTTTTCCGACAGTGTTATTGGCAGAACAATTAAAAATTCCCGAGAACTTCGCTTCCAAATCCCAAGTTTCTGTGACTCGTGACATTACGTGTTTGCAATCAGGGTGATCCATGTCTTCACATCGGGCACTTTCTTTCTAAACAAGATCATCGAATTCGTTTGATTAGCATTGTAATCTTGATGGTTATCTACTAAATAGTCGAAATCGTTGTTGAATTTTTATTAAAATATGATTTATTCAGGTTATTGAGTTTTTGAGATTTAGTGTTCATTTCTACATACCTGGAACCGATCGGATACTTTGATTGGATCAGAGCAGTTGTTCATGGTAGCACAAGAAGAGAAATAAAGTTCTAGTTTGGGTAAAGGATAACCCCATCCTGTACAGGACACTTCAACGGACTCTCCTTCAGCCACCACTTCGGACATTGAACTCTTTCGGATAGATAGAGCAGCGGGAGGACCTGCGAAAATGTACAATGACTTATTAAATACCTCTAGTTAGCACACTACAGACAATAATGATTGGTCAGAGTGCAATGTGGTATATTACTTTCAGTACCCTTATAAATCAAGATATATTAAAAGAAATAATTGAGCCATTGGCGAACATCACGCAGGAAACGTGCCAAAAATTTCTGCCCTCACCTTCTATAGTGAGATTGAAAAAGATATCTTTAGAGATAACATGTTCCTCTACTCCATCCAGCGGCTTCACCGTAGTCTTCAGCTGATATCTGCTCATGGAGAATTACATTCAGAATACACATACGCATTTTTTTCATTACGAGTTTGAAGAGCCAAATTGTGGGTCTTACCTTCCAATATCTTTGACAGAGGGGGATTTTAGCTGCAGTAATACTACTCCTTCCATCCTACTGACGTTCATGTAGTGATTCTGATATTTTTTTTCGACGACATCATTCGCTAGATTTAAAATCGTCTCTCCTATAATTGAGGCCAATTAATAGTTACTTCTAGAATATTATACACTGAAATACCTTTCATTAATACAACTGAATTGTATTAATTAGAATAGCATATTCTCACCATTCCTAATCCAGGTGAATGAGGGCATTGGGTATGCTCGAAAATGTATGTACCAGTTGATTTCTTTGAGGGTGGCCGGTAAATTTATGTCTTGTGGAGAATCGGATAACTGCAGCATTGCTGATGTGTTATCTGAGGTGGAGAAGAAACTTGATGAGAAATGATTATCTAGGACTGATTTAACAGGAGAAATGATTATCTAGGACTGATTTAACAGGAGAAATGATTATCTAGGACTGATTTAACAAGATAAATGATTATCTAGGACTGATTTAACAGGAGAAATGATTATCTAGGACTGATTTAACAGGAGAAATGATTATCTAGGACTGATTTAACAGGAGAAATGATTATCTAGGACTGATTTAACAAGATAAATGATTATCTAGGACTGATTTAACAAGATAAATGATTACCTAGGACTGATTTAACAAGATAAATGATTATCTAGGACTGATTTAACAGGAGAAATGATTATCTAGGACTGATTTAACAGGAGAATTGATTATCTAGGACTGATTTAACAGGAGAAATGATTATCTAGGACTGATTTAACAAGATAAATGATTATCTAGGACTGATTTAACAGGAGAAATGATTATCTAGGACTGATTTAACAAGATAAATGATTATCTAGGACTTATTTAAAAAGATAAATGATTATCTAGGACTGATTTAACAGGAGAAATGATTATCTAGGACTGATTTAACAGGAGAAACGATTATCTATGACTGATTTAACAAAATAAATGATTATCTAGGACTAATTTAACAATATAAATGATTATCTAAGACTGATTTAACAGGAGAAATGAATATCTAGGACTGATTTAACAAATAAATGATTATCTAGGACTGATTTAACAGGAGAAATGATTATCTAAGACTGATTTAACAGGAGAAATAATTATCTAGGAGTAATTTAACAAGATAAATGATTATCTAGGACTGATTTAATAGGAGAAATGAATATCTAGAACTGATTTAACAAGATAAATGATTATCTTGGACTCATTTAACAAGATAAATTATTATCTAGGACTGATTTAACAGGAGAAACGATTATCTAAGACTGATTTAACAGGAGAAATGAATATCTAGGACTGATTTAACAAGATAAATGATTATCTAGGACTGATTTAACAGGAGAAATGATTATCTAGGACTGATTTAACAGGAGAAATGAATATCAAGGACTGATTTAACAAGATAAATGATTATCTAGGACTGATTTAACAGGAGAAACGATTATCTAAGACTGATTTAACAGGAGAAATGATTATCTAGGAGTAATTTAACAAGATAAATGATTATCTAGGACTGATTTAACAAGATAAATGATTATCTAGGACTGATTTAACAGGAGAAACGATTATCTAAGACTGATTTAACAGGAGAAAATGATTATCTAGGACTGATTTAATAGGAGAAATGAATATCTAGAACTGATTTAACAAGATAAATGATTATCTTGGACTGATTTAACAGGAGAAATGATTATCTAGGACTGATTTAACAGGAGAAACGATTATCTAAGACTGATTTAACAGGAGAAATGAATATCTAGGACTGATTTAACAAGATAAATGATTATCTTGGACTCATTTAACAAGATAAATTATTATCTAGGACTGATTTAATAGGAGAAATGAATATCTAGAACTGATTTAACAAGATAAATGATTATCTTGGACTGATTTAACAGGAGAAATGATTATCTAGGACTGATTTAACAGGAGAAACGATTATCTAAGACTGATTTAACAGGAGAAATGAATATCTAGGACTGATTTAACAAGATAAATGATTATCTTGGACTCATTTAACAAGATAAATTATTATCTAGGACTGATTTAACAGGAGAAACGATTATCTAAGACTGATTTAACAGGAGAAATGAATATCTAGGACTGATATAACAAGATAAATGATTATCTAGGACTGATTTAGCAGGAGAAATGATTATCTAGGACTGATTTAACAGGAGAAATGAATATCTAGGACTGATTTAACAAGATAAATGATTATCTAGGACTGATTTAACAGGAGAAACGATTATCTAAGACTGATTTAACAGGAGAAATGATTATCTAGGACTGATTTAATAGGAGAAATGAATATCTAGGACTGATTTAACAAGATAAATGATTATCTAGGACTGATTTAACAGGAGAAACGATTATCTAAGACTGATTTAACAGGAGAAATGAATATCTAGGACTGATATAACAAGATAAATGATTATCTAGGACTGATTTAGCAGGAGAAATGATTATCTAGGACTGATTTAACAGGAGAAATGAATATCTAGGACTGATTTAACAAGATAAATGATTATCTAGGACTGATTTAACAGGAGAAACGATTATCTAAGACTGATTTAACAGGAGAAATGATTATCTAGGACTGATTTAACAGGAGAAATGAATATCTAGGATTGATTTAACAAGATAAATGATTATCTATAGTACTGATTTAACAAGATAAATGATTTTCTAGGACTGATTAACCAGGAGAAATGATTATTTAGGACTGATTTAACAGGAGAAATGATTTTCTAGGACTGATTAACCAGGAGAAATGATTATCTAGGACTGATTTAACAGGAGAAATAATTATCTAGGACTGATTTAATAGGAGAAATGATTATCAAAGCTTAAAGTTCAAATCTAACAGTAATATTTATAATCGGAAATGATCAAGTGAAATAGTTAAACAGATTGTTCCTCGAATTCTTCACTAAGTGATTAAATGTATTTTTCATAAATCTCGAAATTAAAAAAATTTCCCCCGTGTTGAATGACCAAAAAGTTCAATATGTCTGGTTTACAAGATCAAGGTTATTTTTCACCACATTTCATGGTAAATATCTGTGAAGTGCTATCTCTGTTGCCAGAGATAGCGGATGTGGGAGGTTCAGAACTAACATATCTGCTACTGACTCTAGTTGACCTAATTATATTTCATTGAGCACAAACTAAATGTTTTTGATTTATCTATCTAACTACTGTGACTGATATCAACCTCGTGTGAAAGGATGTAAAAACTCAAATGTAAGATTTGATGATTAAATAAACTAGGCTATCTTTTCAGCTTAAATTGTTACAGTTGAATATTATATGCAGGAAATCTACTGTTCTAGATATCTTTCTTGTATTTGCGTATTATTATAGTTATCTTTTTTTACATATAGGTAGTATAGAAGAATTGTAATTGGCAGGTCGCTTTTTATTGTGAATTACATATTGTGTTCGTTTGATATTGTTAATTATGTTTAATATTGTTAATTATGTTTAATATTGAATCTATACTTTATTGAGTATAGAGAATTTAGAGAATAGAATGTATTTAATCTATTTCCATTTCTTTTTGTATGTAACCTTTTTTTCAATGAATATCCTTATCCTTATAGTAAGATATAATTTCGCACATCATCATCAGGATTGCAGTAGGAAATGTCCAACTATATAAACCAGGGGTGGGCACACATTGTGTCTTTCAGTGCCGAAAGATGGAATCTCAGTTTCGTTTTCTAAATTGCTGGGGATACTGAGTAATTAAATAATGAGGTGGTAGATTTAATTGAAGTACGTACATGTACAACGGTACATATTTTGTGCATAAATATTGGTAGTAGATTTATCATTTGCATTAAAAAGAATTAATAAATGATGTATAATATTTTTTTCTTGATGTGAAAATAATTCACAATAAAAACAAAAAAAAAGCATCTTGCATAAGTAACAATAAGTAACTCAAAAATTCACAGGATTAATTACTATGGCTACCTAACTTATTAAAAAAGGGAATTAAAAATGATTGCATACATTTTTACCACAGTATTTGAATATCCCAAGACAAGCGTATGAAAGATATAAAATTAACTGATCTAGATAAAAAGAGACAGAGGTAAATAAATTAAACAAAGGCACTATTGTACAATAAACAAAAAATACCTTATTAACGGATAAAATTTACTATCAAAGTATTAAGGTCATTACAAATATACAGTTCTTCAATTAGTTGACCATCCTCTTTTATATTTTCCTTGTAATTTATAAAGCAGTCATGGCTAAAAATTCTAAATTTTCTTTGAATGAAAATAAAGTACCGTTTCTCTGGTGGGCAGGAGTGCCGCTCTGAGGGCCAAAATAGCACTGAGTGCTGCATTTGCCCACCCCTGATATAGACTATGGGCATTTTCAGTATATATTTAAATTAACCATACATAAAGATTGAATGTCTATGTAGACTAGATGTTGTGTATTAAATGGCAGGATATTTAAGAAAACTTGCGCAATTCTCCTTGCTGAGAAATAGTGCTAGGGTTGTGACAATATGCTTTTAAAATAAATCATAGATCTTAAGACGAAAATAAAATGAAATGGTTTCGAATACTATATAGCGATGGTTTTGAACGATTCAATACTCTATAATTCTCTCTGTCCATAATATTTCCGGGATCTAGTATATTATAAGCATATTGTCACAACCCTAAATATTACGTAAGTAAGAAAATTTACACTAAGCTTCGTCCACACTATCAAATTTTTCTTCAAACAATTCGAGATGATTTGATCTACCCATTCCTACAAGTAAGGAGCTACAGTCTGAGTTAAGGTTAATGTGGTTAAATATGGTTAAATAGGGTTAAATAGGGTTAAATCTCACCCAGTACATTGAGGAAAACGTTCTCTACTGTGGAGTTGTACTGCCTATTCCTTCCATAACAGACGTAGACTCCAGAGTCTGAAATCTGAGGCTGGAGGATTTTAAGGATTTGGTCTCCGCCATCTCTGAATTCGACCAACCGTGTCTGAAACCGAAAAAGAGCATTCTGTTTAATAATTAATAGAAAATTAGAAAAAAGTTTACTGTTCGAGCTAAGTATGTACAGTCAAAGAAACGTGTACTGTAATGACTGTTTCAAAGGTTACTATTTTCAAAAAGGAACTTCAGTAACTGTAATGCTATTAAATATTTTAAAATTGGTCTTGGCACACGACGACAAATTTGAACATTTTTACCCTGATAGTACATCGTCACGGTGTTAGGACAATTCGTCACCTGGACAATTCGTCGCCTTGACAATTCATACCCGGACAATTCATCGCCAGACAAATCGTCGCCTGGACAAATCGTCGGCTGGACAATTCGTCCCCGGACAATTCGTCCTCGGACAATTCGTCGCCTGGACAATTCATCCCCGGACAATTCGTCGCCGGCAAATCGTCGCCTGGAAAAATCGTCGCCTGGACAATTCGTCCCCGGGCAATTCGTCGCCTGGACAATTCGTGGCCTGGACAATTCATCCCCGGACAATTCGTCGCCGGCAAATCGTCGCATGGAAAAATCGTCGCATGGACAATTCGTCCCCGGACAATTCGTCGCCTGGACAATTCCTCGCCTGGACTATTCGTCGCCTGGACAATTCATCCCCGGACAATTTGACTCCTGGAAAATTCGTCGCCGGACAATTCATCCCCGATTGAAAATAAAGGAGACATAATTTATAATATTATTATAACTTCTTGGAACTTATGAATAAAACTATCAAATATAAAGTTAAATTTGTTGTTATAATGTTAGTTCTACTGAGCTAGCTGGTCCTGGTCGCACATACTAAAAATTATAAGTGCTCATGTGCGTATGACAGGATATAAAAACAAACTATTAACTAACATTGCTATATTATAACAAATAAGATATTACAATTAGCCTAATTTATATAATCGTTGAAGAATATACTAAACTGCAAGACAATGTTAACCGTTTCTCTTTGTTGGCAGTACAAACAATAATTTGATTCATTATTACCATGTCAATTTGAAAAAAATAGTAACAAATATCATGTTAAAAATTTACAAACTCAAGGCAAATATATTTCAGATTTGAGATATGAAAATTAAAGAATCTTTTCAAAAAATTATATTGTTATAACAACGGCCTTCAAAAAAGGTATTTTATAATTAGTATCGTATTTGCTGATCACGTTTAATATATGCTAATACTTATCTCTGTATTTCATTTTTTGATGGATTTCGGCACCTCAACGATGTTGTTGAAATTTAGCATCAGCTAATTTTTTTTTTAAAGCATCAATGAAAACCCACATATTTGGATGATTTTTTTTATGTGCGATTATGACCAGCTCAGTAAAAATAACACTATAACAACAAATATAATTTTATATTTACTAGTTTTATTCATAATTTTCAAGAAGTTATAATAATATTATAAATTAGGTCTCCTTTATTTCCAATCGGTGACGAATTGTCTGGCGACGAATTGCACGGCGACGAATTGACCGGACACAATCGTCACGGTGACTCTTTTTTCTTTTAACTTTTATTTTATACTATTAAACCAATTAAAATAAAAGCAAAATAACTCCTATATTTTTTCTTATATGAGCGAAGATGCGGTTCAATAATAGCACTGTCTCTAAAAATGGCTACAATCCATTGGTGCGACGCTAAATTACTCCAACACCCCATAAGTCCGACACCTCATTAGTCCGACATTCCACTGGTCCGTCGCCCCATTTGTCCAACACCCCATAAGTCCGACGCCCCATAAGTCCGACATCCCACTGGTCCGACGCCCCATAAGCACGACGCCTCATCAATCCGACTCTTTTGCAGTTTATTTCTAATTTAAGATCAAGTTAAGTTAAATTAATGAGGTGTTTAACTAATGTCTAATGAGACGTACGTCCCCTCTTAACATAATGATTCGCCTTATTATTTATCATTTATTCCCAGTAAAGTGAGGACACAGTTCTAGTGTACTGATGTTATTGATTTGTACTCATGAGTTCCGGTACTATCCTATCACTCTGATAAATACGGCGTAGCTGCCTGACTCCAAGAGCAACACGCAAAATACCTACAAATTTAAATCTCAAGTGTCAGGAACTAATAACTTCCAATTATAAAAAAGTAGAGATATTATCGTGGGACCAGAGAAGATTAATTCACTCAATTATCTATGGTAACGCAAATATTAATATTTTGAAAACGTTACATAAGTAAGTAATTATTTACATTTTTCTCTCTCGTTGTTGTTAATTTATAAAAGCTCGGTATATATACAGTATACGGTATATAATATATATTATCCTATATCCTGCCTAGTTCAAACTACATAGAAACTACATAATAACCAATTCTTTCAATTTAAGCTTACCACAAAACTTATTTCAGAGTCACTGTGGTCGAAATTTGAGATGTGAAATACAATCTCTGACAATAGTGATATGACAATAATTGGTATGTTTACAGAGAGACAAAGTGCATGTTCGAGATATGGCGTTAGATATTAGGCAGTGGGTTTTACCTAACGTAAAGCAAGATAGGTACAGAACATTTGGTTCTTTTTTTAGAGAGCACGTGGTTGTATGTTTCATGATGTCATCCATCCTGTGTATATAGGAAAAGCATGTTTCTGACATCTTAATTTAAGAACTAGGTTGATGATGATGGTTTCAAGATTAGGATTACCTAGTTTTCTAATTCGGTATTAATTGTTAAGAACTAGGTTGAAGAAAAAAAAAATGATAGTTGGGGTTATAGTGAAGCTACAGAACAGGGTTTTTTTTAAATGTTGGTAAGTTTCTTCAGACGTTACCACCTAAATAATTTCATTACCCTATACTAAATTTCTGTGACTGTGAGCTATAGCACATTTTTTAGGTAGTTAGTCCTAGTAACCACGGCGACTGAAAGGAATTAGAAAGACTGTCATAGAAAATCAACTGAGTCGTTCTATAGCCCCTTCATAAGCATATACAGTAGAACTCCTCTATAGTGAATGAGTTATGAAGTACCCTGATTAGTGAACCAATTTTCTTTAATATACCATAAAATAGCCTTTAGTTTTCTAAATCTGATGTCAATTCATTGCAGACTGAAAAATATGGTTCATGATTCAGACTACATCAAAGCTCATTCACTATAGAATAGTTCTACCGTATACTATATTCATCAAGAAATTAAGTATCTCAAGTTTCAACATTAAAGTGTAGGACTTACCATGTCCTGATTTCTTTCATAGCTCCAAATGGGTTCAGGTCCTCCGATCATTTTTGAGACGGAGCATCGCATGTTGACATCTTCTCCAGCTACAATATCGTATTCGGACACATTGAAAGTGTTCTGTTGCCAGAAACCATTTCCTTGAACCATCACGATAGGAGAACCTTTGACCTCTTCAACGTCTGTGGTAGGTTAACAAACATGAATTGGATTTATTAAACTCGAAAGAAAAATCTGATGGGGCTTTAGAAGAATATGAGGGGTAAGTATCCTCATAATCCTCTATGGTCCACCATATGTTTTTCTCTTTTCAGTTATAGATTCAAATTGACAAATATTAGATTGTATTTCAGTCAAATGTTTAAAGTAAATTCAAAAAGATTTCGAAGGTAATTATAGGAATGACGAATAAAGCAGATTTTTAGGTAGGTTTTAGGCAAGCTGAAATATGAAAAAAAGCATGCAAAAGATAACAAGATTAGAAGAAACAGTTTTATCTAAAGATGATTCATGGAAAAGAATATAAACAAACAATCTGTTGTCAAGAGAGTAATCGGGAAACAAAAACAAATATCATGTCTACCTAACTGTCAGTTCTTGAATACAACTTCACTTCAACTAGAATGAAACTTGTCAAGATTGGCATTATCAGTGTTTCATTATCTTTCTATTCTTACTAAATTACTATATTTGATAATCAAATATATACCTGATTAGTTATGAATCATGTACTGAGTGATAAATTTATTAATAATTCAAAATTTCAAATATTAATTCAAAACGGAGTTGAGAGAAAATCATGTTCAATTATAGATTCACGTATATTGAAGAAAATATCGGCAAATTCCTAGTTCACGTCCTTATTTCATTTAGTGACGTGAACTAGGAACCGATCCAAATACACCCTTCCTAGTTCACGTCCGTAAATGATTTAGGGACGTGAACTAGGACGGGGTAAACGTCCTATTTTAATGGTAAATTTTGTATTTGATTTATATATTAACAAATAATAAAATATTATTGCAATTTTCTGAGTCTGTAATAATTTGTTGAATTTCAATTTCAAATATTCCTTTTTAGTATTACGTATTTGTAGTTTAGATGCTAGATTTTCTGTCAATTAAAAATTTTCAGTGAAATATATATTAATTAGGTAAAAGATTATTAAATTTAAGAAAAATTAATTTTAAAATACCCCCTTCCTACCTTCCTAGTTCACGTCCCTATTTCAACTAGGGACGTGAACTAGGAATGGGGTATTTGGATACGTTCCTAGTTCAAGTCCCTAAATGAAATAGTGACGTGAACTAGGAATTTACCAAAATATCAAATAATTTAATAATAATTAATTTATTGTAATATTTATAGATCTAGAAATAGAAACCAATCTAAATCCCTTTTCAGGTTATAAAAAGTGCTGTTAGGAGTAATTTCAACAGTCAACAACCGTAAAATGAAACCCAGATTATTTAGAATGTTCATTATTCAATCAAGTACCTACCAAATCAAAGATACCATCAAATTACTCCACATGAAAGATGAAAAAAAAAGATGATCAACATACATTCATCATCTCGAATCAGCCAAATCTTAACCCTTTGTTTCTTGTAGGACGCTTCGCAACGGTATCTGCGCACACCCCTTCGACTTGAGCGCGATTCAAGAGTAAAACCAATTCTACTGGAATACGACGATGTTCTTACCTGGAAAATGCATTTTAGGAATATTATTCTGCCGAATTACATATGCAAGAATTCGAGAACTGCTAACAGGATTTCACGTTCCAAATGTGATGGAAAGTTAAATTCTCATGCCCTGACTTGTAGCTGGACGTGCTTTTAGAAACAGAATAACAAAGTTAACAGCAGAAAAAAATGTTATATTTAATCATTCATTAGGTATATAAGCTCATGCAAAGGCAAGCTATCACTCATGGGGAAAGTTATGGTTAGAAAATTGAAGATTAAATATGGATGCTCTCTGATTCCACTATCACACGGGCGTTTTTCTCATGCCAAAGCAAAGAAATTGGTACCTACGTGAAAAAACGCTGTCAATGAATATACGTATGTGTTTCGTATGTATTCTTAGATTGGCGTTTTTTCATTCTGCATTGTTTAAAAACACGCGCCGAGTGAAATTAGCTTTGGATTGCCATTACGTTCTTTCTAGGTAGGTAGTCTCTTCGGATATTAATTTTTTACAACTGTTTAGGTAGCAAATATTTTTATCGGTCACTTCGTTTGATAAATAAAGACTTAGAGAAACCTACGCATTCAAAAAGACCCATGGTAGCTTTCGAATTAGTTAGTTTAGAAAACGCTTTTCGTAGTTGATAAATCACTATTAGCTAGAAAGAAGCCAGTACATTTCTTGGTAGTTCAGATAAATCGTATATCCCAGAAAGAACGTTATGGTAGGGCATAAGGGATTAAGAGAAATCGCTTATTAATTTTTGGCGGCCCAACTTCTATGAGGTTACTTAGTGCACACGCAAGGTAGGTAACTAGGCAAAAAAAATTCATTCGGCAGTAACTAGGTTGGTTATATCACACTCTATAAGACGCGTTCGGTGGACGAAGGGCCTGAGCCACAAAAACACGAAAAGAAAGTTCTGAGTATTTTAATTTTTCCATCTATTGTTGATTCTAAGATTGGTAAAAGTGTCTTAATCGTCCGTTTTTTAGTAAGCTTCTAACTATCTATCCATAATCTTTGGATTCTTCTTCCTGAATACATTTTGAATAATTCAAAATGTAACTTAGATCCTTCCTCCACCGAACGCGTCACATGAACTTGGCAAAAACACTCGCAGATTCTAGGTTTCTTATCTCACACACACTGAATCATGAAGGCAACAGTAGAAAGACGACTTCCATATTTTCCTTCACACAAGTACTGAATGAGATTCATGTTTTCAGTCATGTTGAAACCTTCCTTCGGCTCGTATGATGCATAGTACTTTATCTGGATCAAATGATTGGAGAGATTCAAAGTAATTCATTCTCTAAAAATCTAATTTCATTGGTAAATATTACGAAACAAACTACAGTGAAACTCTTGAGCTATGATGTTCTGAGTTTGAAGCACTCGAGTAATGAAAGTCCTGAATTGTGAAATGCACTTGAGTTATGAAGTAGTTTCTATGTTTATATTATAGCAAATGATATTCCTCAAGAATTGCGTCATAATTATCCTTCATCCTAGTCACCTAGTGTATCCGAGATATGAAGTGGCTATGACTAATGAAGGAACAAATACTCCATAACTCAGAAATTTCAGTGTATAATAAATAATAAACAGTGATTTAAGATTTGATTATCAGTTTAGGAAGAAACTAACCTCTTCATTGGATGGCTCCAAGAGTGTCACTTCTACCTCTGGGAAGGAAGGCTTGCAGGGAATAACAACGAAATCTGCATCGCTTCGGAAAGAGAATAAAGCCATCGAGGGAAATGGCAGTAGGTTTTCTTCATCTAAGGATATATATAATTACCATTTAATTTATTGAAAAGGGAGAATTAAAATCCTGAGTTTATATAACGGAGAAATATCGTCTTTTTGAAGAAAAAGGATACCTAATAATAAAAACGAGTGGTTGCTAGGCAGACAAATGTGACTGTTTAGGATTGGATTAAGGTTTGGATTTAGCTTTAATTTGCCTAATTGGTGGTCTTCTATGCGACTTTTTATGTTCTATACATCAAATTTCATGTAGTAGTTTAATCAGTTTCAAAGTAGTTTACCTCTGACATACAAGTAGATTTCGTCTGAACAGTCATTAGGGTTGATGCAAGACTGCTGATACGCACATTTGTAGCTACCGACATTTCTGTAATGAATCTCGTCTACCTGTTGATAGAGAAACAAATCATCAATTTTTCATTAAAGTTAATGATACATCGCCATTGCCATCTGAAATTACGTTCACTTCAACATCTGCGCAGGCTTGAAGCTTATCTTCCGTTATCGTAATTCCCCCCTACTTACGATAAAGCGATAAAAGTAAATTTCTCGGAACTAGAGAAAATATTAACAACTCTCTATGTAACTATGAGCATTAACCATCCATCTTTATTAGTGAAACATAGTATTTAATTTCAAATGAATATATAGGTTCCTTGAAATTGAGATCATCAAGATTATAAATGAGATTAGATATGAAATTAGATGCGTTATCAACTTTGTTTTTTGTGGTTTATTCATTTGCCAATCATTCAATTCTTTTCCAATCAATGTAATTGATAATTAGAACTATAAATAATAGTGAAATATTTGTATAACTACTATCAGAAAAAGAGTTACTGCATGATGTTAATTTTACAAATCAGTTTTCTAATTTTCTATTATTTTCAAATCTTACGAATTTCTCGTCGTGCACCCAGTCCAATTTTAAAATATCTACAAGCGTTACAATTAGTAAAGCTTCTTTTTGGATTATAATGAAAAACTATGAACCTGATGAAAAAAACATATGGAGTAAACAAAATAATATCAAGGCAATATGTTAAGTTTTTTTTTCTCAATAAAATCCAGAAAAATTAACTTCTTCCATCTCTATGCTAGAAAAAAAACTGAATCTCATCAACAAATTTCAAGATTGAATGATGATAAAATCGTCGTTAAAATTAAGAAGATATAATTTTTCGATATATGTATAATCCAGAAAATCATGGTTGTGCAAGAAGATTAAAAATTCCCATCTTAATAGATTCTCCCAACTTATGCCCATTCTATAGTAGTGAATAAAACGCTGCGTTTTATTATATAGTAAGGAAGAGACCTTAGCATGTCATTTTCTGCTCTTCACACTCACAGTTAATTTGGAGATGTACTCTCCAGATCCGCTGTTCAGATTTTCTCTGAATTCTTCTTCTATTCGGAGATTCTGTTAAAGTAAAAAAATAGGAAGTATTACATTTGAAATTGCAATAGGAGAATGGATATAATCAAGAAAATACGAAAAAATCTTCTAATTAAAATATAGAATTTTTATTTAATCATTTTGAATATTAAAAATCTCAAAATGGAAATTAAAAAAAAATCTAATAATAAGAATTGATATAGAATGAAATTTTTTGAAATTTCAAAAGTGTGTTCTTCATTTAAAAAAAATTAAATTAATTAATTTTGATTCTAATAATTTTTAACAATTTAAAAAGTAAATTAAAATAAAATTTAACTTTCAAAACAATTTAAAAGTTAAATTTTAAAGTTAAAAAATTCAAATTCAAAAAATGAAAAAACATAT
The DNA here is from genome assembly GCA_947561585.1 of Caprella mutica. NCBI lineage: Eukaryota > Metazoa > Arthropoda > Malacostraca > Amphipoda > Caprellidae > Caprella > Caprella mutica. The sequence continues at coordinate 173,784 of CANNZV010000968.1, forward strand.
AATTATCGCAATCATGGTTTACCGCTGTTCTAATGAAAAATATCTTGAGGTTTAGTATTAATCAATACCATAAATTATTAGCAAATATATTAATAAACATTTTTATCATTTTGAGATAAGATAATGTATATTATCTCTTATCATTATCTTTACCGATTAAATGAATTGTAAAAATATGTATACTTTTAGTTTTTACTTTTATAAACTAAGGCTAAATTAATTTCTCATTCATAAGCGATAACATAATTACTGATAAATAATTAATTTAAATTATTAGGATAAAGCCACAATTATAATTAAATACAGGGACGTTGAATCATGAATATATTAATTTTTCCACAACGTATATATTTTATTATGTTTTTTATTAATAATAACTTATTTAAATTTGTATTCGGTATTTATTTCACATCTGGTAATTGATGCTTTAACCTATATTGGATTTGATTAATTTTGATATTTAAATTGAAAACTGTACTACTGTAAAATTTCAAATATTTAATTATATTCCTAATAGCCTTAGAAGTAATCATTCTAGACAGATAATCAGCACCCTACATTGATTACTCACTTCAAAACCAACTTCGGTTGAATCGGAGGGTTCCATGGCCAGTTTTAGGGTGTCCCTGAACCAGACCAAAGGACCCGATCCCTTGCACACCAACTCCACGTTGTGACCAGGAGTGGCGGTGAAGGAACCATCAGGGTCCAGAGTGTCATCAGTTAGGGTCAGGGAAAGGGGAACCACCTGGGGTAAAGCTGAGAAAGGAGGAAGAGTGATGATAGGGATTTGATCAAAAAATTTAAATTAAAAGAAATAGATTTTTTTTATAAATAATCAAAAAAGAAACTAACTTGGAAGGAGTAAGCAGTCAGTAGGAGATACAGTGTCCATAACTACTTCTACTATTGACTCTGACGTCAAAATGACACCAATGGTACACAGAAGGTGATGCAGTGTCCATAACTACTTCTACTATTGACTCTGACGTCAAAATGACACCAATAGTACACAAAAAGTGATACAGTGTCCATATCTACTTCTACTCTTGACTCTGACGTCAAATAACATAGTACACTCATTCCATTGACTTAGTGTTGAAATTACGTCATTTTAGATAATCGGTTTCATTTCCCGATATCTAGAGACGAGGTATATAATTTACCACCTAGTTGCAAACGAGATAAACATAATAAATTACGCATCTCTTCGTTCTAGGCGGCACACATATGGATAATATTCTCTAGGAATTAATTAGAACACGAGATATACAATCTTATCAGATACAGGGGAATCATTTTCATCACACCTTCTTGGTAACAAAACAACGTGATGAAGAACACGTAAGTGGTTATACCTTTCTCTTTTTATTGCTTTATTTACCACTTAGAGGTAGATGAATCATATAGATTAGGATTTTATCAAAAGGATTATAAAAAGTACGTGATCTCATCAAAATAGAAATAGGTTAATTCACAGTTATCGAAGTATTCCATATTGTCGATCAAATATGAAAAAGTATATAATTATTATATACTTTTTCTTATATGATCGAAAATGTGGAAGAGCTTGATAACTCAGAACTTAGCCTAGTTTCTAATTCTTGTACAGAAGATTAAAAAAAATTGATTATATGACCTATCAATAACCGTTTATATCATTAAACAATTGTTAGATTTATGTGTTTTATAGAAAACTAGATTATGTGCACTCGGTGAAACTGCTCACTGAATAATAAACAATCGTCAACCAAGTTTCATGCAATATGGTACAATACTTTTTGAGTTATCGAGTTATAAATGATCTTGACCTTGACCTTTGACCGGATCGCTTCCAAAATTCTACCAGATCGTTCCTGGACATTGACCAATTGTCCCATCAAATTTCAGACAATTTGGTTGAATACTTTTGGAGTTATAAATGACCATGACCTTGACCTTTGACCGGGTCGCTCCTAAAATTCTAGCAGCAGGTCACTGGACATGGACCAATCGTTTCACCAAATTTCAGGCAATTTGGTTAAACACTTTTTCAGTTAAGCGAATAACAAGATGATAAATAAATAAATAAATTCCGATGAAAATATGACCTTCCCGCATTCTGCGAAGGTAATAATGTATCGTCACAGCCTAGCTATCCTTCTATAGAAATTTTGGACTCTAGAAATAGACCTAAAAATTTAGGAACGTATCAGAGTAAAAATGTAAAATGGTGTCAACATCCGTCAATCAGAAATTTTCCCCCATTTGATCGCATAAAACAACGTATTTATTAATACGTTGTTTCCTGAGTTATGAAGCTCTCGAGTTATAAGGACCTGAATTATGAAATGCACCTGAGCTATGAAGTAGTTTTCTATGATTAAATTATAGAAAACTATACGTCATGAATTGCGTTATAGTTATCCCTCAAAAACCATAGTTTTCTAAGATTTTAATCATAGAAAACTATCTAGTGCACCCGAGATATGAAATGGTTTGGGTTATGAAGGAACCAATACTTCATAACTCAGGGGCTTCACTGTAATAGCATTGGAATATATATATATACTATGTTATTAATTGATACTCAGGTCTCTTGATGTTCAAATCCATTCTCACTTCTATCCCTAAATCTTTGTTCAACCTACCAACTCTCTCAACTCACCCAGTAAAGTCAGGGCCAGTTTTAACAGAGTGTTACTCATGGTCATGGTGTTCTCAATGTGGAAAATCGAGTCTAGTGTGGGATAGGCCTTAGGCCTACCTGTGGACCAAGTGAAGGGACAGACAGTCAAACAACTCCTGGTGGAAAAAAGAAATTGAATCATTATTATCAGATTTTTTTAGTGTGGTATACCACTTAGAAGAAAAAATTGGGATCTTTCTCATATGACGATCCCCACCAAATTTAATTTAAATCATTCTTTCTTTAGTACTTTTGTCCATAGAATCCGAAAATCATAACAGTTTTGTGAAGAGAATAATATTTCTTGGGATATAAGGCTATAAAGTTATTTATTTCCTATGTATTACTGAAGGATTGAGAACTTTAAAAAAAAACTCGTGTTATCACGCTTTTTTGTCAATTTTGGTCAAAGATGGCCGTAATGTTGTATGCGTTAGTTTGATGTACTGCAAGCTTATGCATCATGATTGATTAATGACCTTACAGGGAGGTGTGGGGGACGGCACGCCCCCCCCCCCTCATTACACATATATCAGTATTGACGTGATAAGTGGAAAATATCACAGAAACTGGAGATATTCGATATAAATATTTAGGGGCGTGAACTAGGGCCCCGTAAATTAATTTTTCTTAAATTCAATTCACTTTTATCTGATTTATATATATTTCACTAATAAGTATTAATTTACAGAAAATCTAGTATGTATCACTACTACACATATACAAATTATACCAAAAAGAAATATTTGAAATTATAATTTACCAAATTTAAGAATATCGTTTTGAAAAATAATTTTAAGATTAAGACATGTGCTTTTTGAATATTACCGATAAAGAACTGTAATACTGTGTGTTCGAGATTGGACTACATGTACAGTGTTTTTTTTTTCTTTTGCAAGATTTTGAGCCCCCACCAGGAATATTTGAAATAAGAATTTAGAGAAAACAAATATATTTTCTTGAAGATAAGGCTTTGTACTTACATTTAATTCATTACATGTAAACTAATTTGAAACTAATTCAAAATACTTCTAAAGGCTATTTAAAGAAGGTGTTGGAAATGGCCGCCGGAATCCTGTAGTCAAAGTCTTGCGCACTTCAAGACGCTCTTCGAGTCTTCGTCAACTTCTCAATTGTTACTACGTCATAATTTACACCTAACAGCTTCACACACTAAATTCTATCATATCATGAATGGATTGAAGTTTCTCACAATACAAAATATTTTGTGTTGTAGCCCAGAAATGGAAATCAAGAGGATTGAGTTCTTACTGAGTGGAGGCCAGAAGATCTCAGTGTCTCTTCTTGTAACTCGTCCTTGAAATTTTCCTTCAAGAACTGCTTAGCCAATCTTGTACATTGAGATGGAGCACCATCTTGCATACACCAGAGTCTGTGTCATGTTGCAGTGGCTCAAAAAAGATTGCCACACTTTGTCTTTCAGCAAAGCCATGTTATAGGAACCATTAACAGAGTCACAAGGGCCGAGGTCATCGATGAATGCTTGAAAAATAGAATTTTCCGTCCACAATCGCAACAAATTTCATCACTTTTTGTCATTTCTATTGTTTCATTTTACAATATCTCATCTGCTATTTATAACGCAGCAATAGTTAAGAGGGTGACGAAGAGCGTCTTTAAGCGCGCAATACTTTAACTACAGGATTCTGGCGACCATTTTCTACACATTTTGTAGATAGCCTTTAGAAGTGTTTTCAATCAGTTTCAAATAAGTTTGTAATAAATTAAATGAAAGTACCAAGCCTTATCTTCAAGAAAATATATTTGTTTCTTCTAAATTCTTATTTCAAATATTCCTAGTGAGGGCTCAAAGTCTTGAAAAGAAAAAAAAACACTGTACATGTGAAAAGCTATTCAAATATCACTACTTAATTTAGGCTGCTTCACACATGTCAGGGATCCGTCCGGGACGTCTCCAGTCAGTAATTTTTGTACCGATGACGTCTCGGACGAATCACTGACACGTGTGAAGCTGAAGCAGCCTTTACCCCCTTTCTAGTTCACGTCCCTATATCAATTAGGTACGTGAACTAGGAAGGAGGTATTTGGATCGTTACCTAGTTCACGTCTCTAAGCCAACTAGGAATTTACAGAAATTTCTACTTGACCTATCAATTATCATGACCTTTGTTAACAACCACTTTCCGGGTACTTTGAGTGTTCTCGTTTTGCGACATTTCTCTTATACAATAAATATATTATAGTCCTCCATTATAGATGATAGTATGTATACTGATTGTTTGAATTTTTTTGGAGTAAATAATGAAAAATAATAAAATATTTTAAACTTAAAATAATCATGAAATATGATATTAAATTATTAATATCGCTCGTTCAAATTTAAAGCTCAAAGTAATATAAATCAAATTTTCATCAAATTTGTTTTAATACCATTTTTTTATTTACGTTGGATTGCTGTACCAGAAGATCTATAAGAAAATTTACTACATTTATAGTTACACTGGATTACTGAGGATCATTTTACCAATTCTTTTTGGATACCTAGCTGATGTTTGAGCAAACTTGCATCTAAATTTTTAGTAACGTTGGATTTCTACGTACCAGAAGACCTAGGAAAATTGTACCTATATCCTATAGTTACATTGGATTATTACCAGAAGATATAGAAAATTGTAATTTTTTTAGTAACGTTGGATAACTACTCAAAATAAAAATAAAATTGTACTATAACGTTGGATTTGGGAATAATATTGTAACATAGTTTTCACGCATTTTTTTTAATTGTTGTAATTTGTCGATTTAACAAATAATGCTTACGGCATTCTTCTATAATATTGAGTGATATATAAGATATGATACTATAAAAGGATTACCTTTATACATTTGTGGTTTTCATGATTTCAAAATGACTTCATGGTGATCACATCTGGCTAACAATATGACAGTGTTTTGGGACATAAAATTTCCCCTCTGTAGCTTCAGGGCTTTTTGTAAAATCAGAACTTCCAGCTGAAGCGGGTCCTTCAACCATAGTAAAAATTTCATCATCAGAGGTTATCACATATCACAGAATAGAATTTTTTTTAAATAATAGATGAAAACGACGCAGCATGATTATAACGGATACACCAGAGAGAAAAAAGCTTTTTCCCGATGTCCCCTAAAATATAAGAACAACCTGTAAACTTTAGTTCTTGGTCTGATAAATAATTTAATCCAACTGACAATTCGTCCGAAGAAAAGAACGGAGATATGTCCACTGGAAGATAAGGGGAACTCCAATCTTATACGGAAAAAAATGGGAATGAAGGATAATATGTTATTGTATGAAGAGTTTGATGCGACTTCTAGAACGTATTCTGTTGGTGTAACTACTAAGACAAAGAATGAAAAAGATGAAATTGAGATATCGTGTACCTATAAAGAGAAGACTCAAGTGCAATGATTTTCATTTTCCAAATGTTCTTAACATCGTAGCGGTGAAGCTGGAGGACATTAACTTGATATTATATGAACCAAATAAGTGTGAGACAACATAAAGAGATAATTCGAACTTGAAATAACGACAAATACTTCAACAATATAATAGTTAAATGAACTGTCCCATTTTTCATCAGGGTCTCCCATTGTTCACCAGTGCTGGTACACAATGGGACAATTTTGTTTTGTTTCTATATAATTATTTTCTAGTAAACGGAAAATGTGATAACATTCTAGTTAATTTCATTTTATGAAGAAATTTCAATATTACATATGTGTTTTTTTCTTTTTCATAATTTACTTACAGTAAATGATTTATCTATCTTTTTGTGTTTTTTTTTTGTGCCGTTGTTCAGTGTTCTCCCCAACATATTACCTTTTTAAATGGTGTTTTCGATATCTTTATTGAATCCTAATTATTAATGATAGTCCTTGAAGATATCAAATAAAATAAAGGTTTTGAGCTTTGAGCGATTAGTTTGTAAAACTACTGTTTTAATAAATTTAATATACTTTACCTTGCATGGAGCTAGAAGAGTAAAATATTCATGATGTTGATTTCCTTTAGCAAATATATTTTTAAATATATATTAGATATTCATCAATATATCACAAAAGTTAACAGTTCAATAACAAGTTTAAAATAGGCACTTCACTTTTTATACAAATGTTGCGGTTTAAACTGAAAATTTGCGATAAAAATGATGTCCAAGGTTTTTCACAATCCTATCATTATTATCAATGAATTGAATGTGTAAAAGAATATCAATATTGATAGTTTGTACTGTATTAAATTTAAATCTCACAACTTAGGTACCAAATATCGATGAAAAGAGAAAAAAAATATAGAGACAATAAAGGTGCTTTGTGTACGTGACGTCATCAGAGCCACACTGTAACATAATATTTAAGGTAATTAAAGTGGATAAAGCTATAAAAGCTCACAAATAATTAAAGTATAAACTCATAATTAATCAACATAGCATGAAATAATTAATAGATTAGTTTTTGAATGAGATAAGACCTAAAACTTGTTGATAGTTTCGATAATGACGTCAGAAAAACACTCCATCGCGTTCACGCAGTGTTTATTTTTCTTTTCACTGCGGTTGGTACCTAACCGACCCTCTCTTAGCGTTAACAATGGCTATACTGGTGACTCTTTAGACAGTTTGGTAAGCTCTTTCTTATCTTACTTTTCTTATCTCCGTGTGTACTATGCTAGTGTATACTGTGCTCTGTACTTTGCTTACACATATATTACACATAACAACAAAATATAGGCATATAGGATTTCAGATGAACGTTGATTGTAGCCTGTAGGGTAGGAAAGTTAATTTTTATTTTTAACGGCCTTTTTATGATGTAAGTACCTATAAAATAAATTATGTTTTAATTATATATGTGCATTCAAGAAAGTTTGATTATATAATAAATTAATATATTACATATAACAAATAGTGAATTATTATTTATTATAACAATTTTTAACATTTTTTCTGTTTCTTTAAAGTTCTAAACTGTTGATAGCAAAGCTAGTGTTGATATACGCTTGTTGAATACCAATATTTTTGATTGAAAAAATAAAGTGCAGATGTTTTTTCGCTCCGTTTTACAAACATTCTACAAAAGAATATACTAAAGATGTGTTGAAAAGTTTAAAGTGTTGATTCATAAAATAATCATAATCTTATAAAACTTCTAAAAATCACCAAAAGGAATATCAATACTAATAATTTCATTAGTGTGTTTATTTATTTGGTGTCCGCTTTTACTCGACGGGTATTAAACATGAAGAATGTACACAGAGAAAAAAGTTTACTCATATTTAATGGGTCAACAATTTATGTTGAATCAATATATTACGTGAGTTAGTTTGACTACATTCATGTTTTCACGTGTGTTAAAACAACTATGACATGGTGTGTCATCAAACATAGTTAATTCAATTCATTTTATGGATTGATTAAACTTACTATAATTTCAAAGTATGTTGTAACAACTATGACAGAGAGTATTGTAGTAACTCACAAAGACTGTTAATCCAATGTATCTGGTGTATAAATTAACTTACTATGAGAGTTGGTGCTACTTTTTTTAAGTTTAGGAGTGAGTCAAAACGAGTGTTTTGTTTTAACCCACGTCAGTTTAACTACTTTTAAGTAGTACCTGCAACTCACCTCGTAGGTAGGCGCAAAAATAACCCATTCATATGAGTCAAAACAAATCAAATTTGATTTGATTCAACTAATCCTTTCTCTGTGTGTAGAGAGCATACCTGCGCCGCAGCTTATTAATGACATTGACCATCCAATACCTTTGACTTGGTTACTGAACATTGACCAATCGTCCCACTAAATTTAAGGCAATTTGGTCGAAAAGTTAAGTTATGCTAATAACAAGATGATATATAAATGCTGTCTACACACAGAGAAAGGATTAGTTGAATCAAATCATATTTGATTTGTTTTGACTAAATTTTATGGTTTATCTGTGCGCCTACCTACGTGGTGAGTTGCAGGTACTATTTAATATGAGTTAAATTGACGTTGGTTAAAACAACACATATGTGAGTTGATTATTTTTAATTCCCGATGGTCACAACAACTACCTGTGATAGTCAAAACTGCTCGTGATGGTTGAACCAATTATATGTAATGGTTAAAACAACTACAGAACAAGGTTACATCAACTACTTGTGTATGTTTCTCCAATCACTCCTATGTGTTATACCAACTACTCGTGTAGGTTATACTAACTACTCGTGTAGGTTATACCAACTGCTTGTGTAGGTTATACCAACTACTCGTGTAAGTTATACCAACTACTCGTGTAGGTTATACCAACTACTCGTGTAGGTTATATTAACTACTCGGTTAGGTTATATCAACTACTCGTGTTGGTTATATCAACTACTCGTGTAGGTTATACCCACTGCTTGTGTAAGTTATACCAACTACTCGTGTAGGTTATACTAACTACTCGTGTAGGTTATACCAACTACTCGTGTAGGTTATACCAACTAACGTGTAGGTTACATTAACTACTCGTATAGGTGATATCAACTACTCGTGTAGGTTATATCAACTACTCGGTTAGGTTATATCATCTTCTCGTGTTGGTTATATCAACTACTTGTAAACTAAGTAAATGTATATCAACTATTATAGTGTAGGTTGAAATATCGGTCTGGTTAGCAGTAGCCAGACTTTTTACAAGACTTTTTCAGTCACTATAATTACTCTATTAAATTATAATCTCGAGTTAGGTCCCGGTATCAATTAGATTAGACTATTTATTTTCTAGGACCAAATCTAACATGTTCACATTTATTTTCTACTTTTGCTTCTGTGATATGCATACTATTTTAATTTTAAAAAATAATTGATCACCTAGACCTATCCTTGCTTTTTGAAATGTTTTCGATCCTATGAATTGATATATGGTTATCAGTTGTAAATTAATAGATTAGATTGAATAAGTAATCTCATCAGGTCAGTTTATAAATAAGTAGTTAGATGACATAAATAACTTTACGTAGTGATAAATAGGTAGGCTAGATGAATTAATTAACCAGGCTAGATTACAAAAGTTGATAAATCTTTGATATACTGCAATTGTACTATAACTTAATGAATAATAAATTAATGATAAAGCCTTTATCTTCTAAACCATATTTTAGTGCAATTCATCTTACTCATAGGCACTGATATTGAAATATGCTAATAGAATTACCAAGGTCAAATTGAAAACGAAATATAAACATTTAAGTTTTAGATTTATTATTTAGAAGTTTAATTTGAATTCTCGTCACTTTCTTTCACGACTGTAGGTTGCCAATTCCTGAAATAAGAGATTCGTATATTAATATATATTGAATAGAAATTCACAGTATCGTTTATATACATTATCAATGACATCACCTACTCTTTTTCCTTTTGTGATGAGATAGCGACAGCTTCGATATTCTTTTCATGTCTGGAATCCCTAAAAGCATATGAAAAAGTAAGAGCTAATCATATTGCAAATACATATTTAGAAATCATCTAATATTTTCAAATACTTACTTTGACCTAGCATAATTGTTCCTGAACCATTCAAAGGAATTGAAGAGGACTCCGATAATTGATGACGTTGATCTACTTCATCAATTCTTCATCAAGATCTGAAAGTAGATTCAGAAAATATAGAAAACCATATATTAATAAAGAAATGAAAAGAATTATTAACTGAGAATTCTTTCATATAGGTAATTAAATTATTTATATAAAATGTTAAACTAATTATAAATCTTCAGATGCAGTATAAATTTAGCTCTAATAAATGCAATGGATTTTTCTAGCTAATTTTGTTCATTATAAACTCATAATGTAGACTTTAATTAAATACCATGAAAGTATAATATATCAAAAGGCTCACCTCTGGTTGGAGTTCTCCCTGCTAAATCCCTGGACGGTGTTCTCCTCCGACTACCTCCCTGGATGGAGTTCTCCCAGTCATAGAAAACTAGGGTCAAGTAGGTAAATTACGGCACTTTAACTAACTGCGGTCTCTTATCTCAGAAACATTAATAACAATCATGGCTTCAAGGCACTCGTGAAATGAATAGAACCTATCATAAATTGAGCTTAAATTATGATGTTCAACAATTCAGTATATAGCTAAACTAATTTCAGAATGATTTTGAGACTCTCTTAATAGGGTCACAATTAGAAATTAAAGAACCGAATTTGGCTGTGTAACCCTACCTATAGGTACACCAACTAGTTTTAAAATATATAGATTATCAGACCACTTTACTTAAGATACTAGGATAAGTTCCGAAATTTCGGACGGCTCCACATTTTCGGTCGCGTAAGAAAAACTATGTTAAATTAACTTTTATTTTAATTAGCTATTAGGTAGCTATATACTATATTTCATACGTGTCCGAAAATTTGAAATCGCCTGATAATTTGGAACTTACCCTATTCTGAGGACAGCGCAGTAACTGCCTAGCCTATGTAGAAGGGGTGTAGGTCATAAGCCCCCCCGGTCATGAGCCCCCCCAGTCATGAGCCCCCCTAGGTCATAAGCCCCCCCCCCGGTCAAGAGCCCCCCCGGTCATGAGCCCCCCTGTTTTTAAATCCTTATTTACCTATACTATTTAATCCTTATTGACACTTTTGTAGTTCATTACTGAATAGACATAAAATATATGTATATCGGGGGGCGTGCCGCCCCCGAACCCCCCTGCCAGATCATTAAACAATCATGAAGTGTGCAGTACAACAAACTAGCGGATACAACAAACTACATTAGTAACTCTCAGTTATTTCTATCTAAGTAATTCTTCATTTGTTTAACTAGGTAAATAAGGATTAAAAAAACAGGGAGGGGGGCTCGTGACCGGGGGGCTCATGACCGGGGGGGGCTCGTGACTGGGGGGGCTCATGACCAGGAGGGCTCTTGACCGGGGGGGCTCATGACCGGGAGGACTCTTGACCGGGGGGGCTCTTGACCGGGGGGGGATCTAGATAAATAAGTTAACATATAATAATTTAGGAAAATTAGTTTGGATATCAGTTTACAAACTGGAAGGCAGTAATCAAAATTTATTATTATAAAAGTTATAAAGTGATAATCAGCTCTTCAAATAACTACCTATATAAAGCCACCAAACTATCAATCACCAATATTTTAGAATATTTAGGCAGACATTTATCAATTCATTAATGGAAATAATTAATAATCGATCGGCAGCGATAATAATATTTAATGCATATAACGCTATTGTTTGCACTTAAATTAAAATGGTATTGAGGAGCGTTCACATTCAACACGTAACACACTTGAAACAAGATTTGAACTGAAAAGTGTTATGCGAATAAATTAGCTTTGAGGAAAGCATAAGTTGCCACTTACTCATTTGATTGAACTCACACATAAACTTAAAAAAAAAGTAGCACTAACTCTCATAGTAAGTTAATTTATACACCAGATAAATAAGATTAACAGTCTTTGTGGGTTACATTATCACACTATGTCATAGTTGTTTTAACTCACACCTAAACTTACAAAAAAGTAGCGCCAACTCACATAGTAAGTTAATTCATACACTGCAGAATACACTGGATTAACAGTCTTTGTGGGTTACTATAACACACTATGTCATAGTTGATTTAACTCGCACCTAAACTCAAAAAAGTAGTGTCAACTCTCATAGTAAGTTAATTCATACACCAGATACATTGAATTGACAATCTTTGTGAGTTACTTCAACACACTATATCCTAGTTGTTTTAACATATGTTCAAACTCCCAAAATGTAACTCCAACTCTCACAGTAAGTTGATTCAATCCATAAAATGATTTGAATTAACTATGTTTGGTGACACACACGTCATAGTTGTTTTAACACACGTGAAAACATGAATATAGTCAAACCAACTCACGTAATAAATTGATTCAAAGCATAAATTGTTGACCCATTAAATATGAGTAAACTTTTTTCTCTGTGTAAGACATGTCCTTCCGCCATTACTTGATAATTACTTATAAATTACCTAAAAATGTAATTAAAATAGATTTATAAAAATCATCAAATTTTAAAACGTTCAATGGTTCTAATTATGTATAAAAAATAACTGTTTTTATTAAATGCATGATGTAACGGCTATTATGTTAATAAATTGAATATATATTCATCCTTATGTGAAATATAATAGGAAATAATTTCATTAGAATAATAAAATGTATGTTTCTGTACAATTGAAAATATTTATAAAATAATTTATGTTTGAATATAATTTTGGAATAATTATACAACGTGATTTTATTTATGTTTTAAGTTTATTGTTATTTATCGAAGTTAAAATGTTTTCCAATTAATAATCAAATGCATTTTAATCTTTATATTGATAATAATATGATTAAACTATAATGCATTTATATATATCACCTTTAACATAATACATATATACTTGCCTTTCCGTTTTCTATCTAACATATAACTAAACGATATCTTTTCAAGTAATAATTAGCTATAATAAATCACTTATTGATAAGTACTTTGACAGTTTAATAATTACAGACATCTACGTACACACTGAGTGTTATCAGCTGACATTTCAAAAAATGATAGCAGCGAACTTATTACTGAAATAATTACAGTACTAAATAGATAAATACTGTGAATGTAGGTTTAGTTCTATATTTTGTAGTTTATGTAGATTTCTAGGAACAATTCTGAACCAAATTAATTTAGAAATGGCAGTCTAAGAGCACATGAAAGGAATTTATTTTAGTGCATAAAATATTAATATATTTATGTTCCGCGCCATTCGCCGATTTGCACAATCTCGAGAATGCGCTGCGCGTTTTTAAACCCCCAATGCCGAGTGTGCGTTAATAATACCTTCATTGGTATTAACGTCAATGGGCGTTATGTAGTTTTTTGTATCCGCTAGTTTGTTTTACTGCACAATTTATCATTGGGACGCTTCTCTTTACACTTATATTTGTATTCGATTTTATGATAATTTAATAAATAAAATGAAGGTATTAACGCACACTAGGCATAAGGTGGTTAAAAACGCGCAGTCCATTCTTGTGATTGTACAAATCGGGAGGAACATTTACATATCAGTTAAATGTAAACATGTAAGGGTTCTTTTTCTTGATATATGAAATGTTTCTTAAATCATAATTTATTTAGATATGTTTAGACACATTAGACTCTACAATTTACATGTATGATTTAGCTATACTATCTATGGATACAGCTGCATTTTTTATAAATATAACTGCATTTTTCATGGATTCAATTTACTTACTAAAAAACTATCCAAAGATAAAGTTATCTTCTCTAAGGATTCACAATTCAATAACGATATTTATCAATGCAATATATTTTTTAAAGTTTTCAAATTTAGAAACTGATCTGAAAAGTGGTAGCGGTACCTATATCTAAATATCTATGGGTACAGTTAGCATCTATGGATACGATTTATTAATAAACTCTCCAAATATTCAGTTCGATAGCTTCCTTATGGATACAGTTAGCTTCCTTATGGATACAGTTAGCTTCCTTATGGATACAGTTAGATTCCCTATGGACACAGGTAGACAATCCATGGATAAATGTAGGCTACTGTAAGATCCATGGACCTCATTTCATATTTATAATGTAGTGTCTATAGTTCAGGAAATGAATACTTATAACTGCATGATCTGGTGTAGTGGTTCTTGGGTTTACCGCTGACCACTTTGGGAAACCCTGCTCTAAGGAATCTATAAAATTTAAATAGAACGGAGTAGGGTCGGGAGGGGTGAATCTTGCGCATTAAAAAACTTTTGGGTGTTGCAACTTGGTTTTTTCAGATAGACGATTAATATTTGATATGAAGAACCGCAATAAGGCTTTCTATACACCATCCAAAGGAAAAAAAATTAGTATTTGTATAATCTGAGTTATTGACGAAAGTAATGCGCAATTGAAATTGTTCTTGATGGGGCGATTCTTGCGCGCGAGAGGGGCGAATCTCTGCGCACCCATTAATTTCTTTCCATAGTGAAAAATAGCACTATTGAATGTCTAGATACTTACTATAGAAATAATTATGATGTGTTTAAAAGCATAAACAATCAAATTCAAAACTTGAGACAAACTTTTTTCGACCTGTTTACGTAAAGTTTGTAGAATGTAGGTGTGAAGTCATTCTGGATTCATTTATGCTTGTAGTATTAGTTTATCTTAAGTATAACACTATAATATTTATATATTATGTAACTATAAATATAATAAATAACTAGATGACGGGCACTCATAGAGCGCATACCTTTGCCGCCGCTTATATATGACCTTGACCTTTAACCTGTTCGCTCCCAAAATATAAACAAATGGTTCCTGAATATTGAAGCATCGTCCCACCCAATTTCAGACAATTTGGTTGAATACTTTTGTGTTATAAATGACCTTGACCTTGATTTTTACCTGATTGCTCCCAAAATCTAATAAATTGGTTCATGCCTGGATAATTACCAACCGTTCTACCAAATTTCAGTTAATTTGATTGAATACATTTTGAGTTATAAATCACCTTGACCTTTGAGCCGATCGCTTCCAAAAACTTACCAAACCGTTCCTTGATATTGAAATTTCATCAAATTTCAAGCAAATTGATTGAAAACTTTTGAATTGTTGCGTTATTAATGACCTTGAGCTTTGACCAGATTGCTAAGTAATTTGATCAAAGTTTTTTTAAGTTATGTGAGCAACAAGATGACAAACAAAAATATGCCGCCTAAAAGATAACCTTCCGTAATCTATGAAGGCAATAAAACTTTTTAGGCGTCAAATATAGCATATTTAACCAATTTAACATACATATCTAAAACTTTGTTCAAAATACTGTTACACTTAGATATTTTCATTTTAAGTCTCTAAAATTACAACTATAAGAATATTGAAGCAAATGGGGTTTTCGTACATCTATTCGGGTACGTGGAATTTTACTTGCCGTTGTAAGGTCGAGGAGATACCCAGGCCAAGAGAGGGTCCATATGTACTGAATCCCCTAGACATAGAGGCTAGTCGTTGAAATCTTCCAGTCTTTCAATTCTTTCAAGAAAGGTAAAAATATGTCAGTATTTGAGAATATAATGATACTATGAAGGTAGTAAAGTTTTCATCCATAGTTGTGTCCCTAGTCTTGTAATAGGTAGAACATTCCACAACAATATGAGGTCTTGTTTCTGGGCGAAGACCAAATCGTCGGCAAGTATTACTGTTTCACTGTTTTAGGACGAAATGTTCCCATGCCTTGGTAGAATTTGTAGGATAGAAGAGGAAGTTTCCATCGGGTTATTAACAATAGCTTTTGACATTCTCTTTCAAAGAGGAAGAGTTCTTTGGTCTGTCTACAAGAAGGTAGATTGACCCACCTAATTCCTCTGTCGTTTTTCAAAGACCAACGGTTCAGGTTCTGCACCAGAAAATCTCTGCTACGTCCTTTTCTATGAAATCATCAGTTTCGTTGTCAATAGTTCAAACGTGAGCCTTAATAGTTATTCATAGAAGGGGATATCAGTCAGGTGCCCCAGTGACCACAAAACGTCCACACTCTGATTTACCCGTGTGGCTCCTCGTCCTCAAACAAAGAACTGCTTCTTGGGCCAATTGCCTGTTGAATGAGCAATAGAACAGGCTTTCGCTGTCATTCAGAAATCTATTGGGTTGAAATCTGGTGTTGAAGACGCCGAATTTCCTTGCAACTGAATCTTGACAATTGACGTGAGCACCACTCATGTGTCTTGTTTGAGTAGTGATAAAGTTCACCATCTTGTTGGAAGATAAATGATTGATTTTCGTAGTGTTTTTTTTAACAATCCAACAGCTGGAACCACAATATTGTTAAAAAGGATTGATCTTACTCCGTTCTACTCGAAAATCAGAGGAGACTTTCAAGTTTTCGAGATAGGGAAAATCTTGGATATCTTCTGAACATGAATATTGAATTGGTTGGCTTCAATAGTGAAGAATTTCTCGCTAAAAGAAAGGGTATTTCATACCTTGCCGTGTCTGCTTTAAGTTCTCTGAGAAAGACCTTTGTTCTCTCAAGTCTATTTTGCTTTAGAAGAGTTGTGAGGACTTAGTATTCCCTCATTTTGTAGGAAGACAACTGAAGATCCTTCGTGTTGATGGTTCTCATTAAAGTAGGGATCCCATTCATGTACTTAGCTATATTGTGAATTATTTTTAAGTATTTCTTCGAGTCTTCAACATTGCACAAACATTCTTAGCCATTTCCTTTATTCAAACAAGTACTCCCACTTCAAGGATAATCCTCAGACGTGACAAGCTCGATGAAGCTACTATTCACAACATGGTGCAAGGTCGATTTTTAACTTTTAAAAGCATAATGATACCAGAGTTGGTTTCCCCTGTACGATGGTTTAACCCTGTTTGATCGTTTTAGACCTAATATTTTCGATTTTAATAGAAAGAACCAAATAATAAGATTATATAACTGTACTTAATTAGCAAAATGATAAACATATAGTGGCGTTTGATATGTTTAACTATAAATTTCACAGAAAAGACTAATTAATGACTTTAAATTCACCCTGATTTACAATTTCATATTTCGACCTTTTATCTGAAATATATTTGGAATGTGCATGTTTTTAGTTAAAAGTGAAGGAATACACATATATTGCATAATATTAGGCATTAAAAACCGTTTTATGGCTAAAAAATATATTTCTATAGCGCGCAATAGTCGCTCCGCCATTCAAAATATGGTTCAAAATAAAAAATTCCGCTAACTAATAAAATAGAAATTTTACAACCTTGTAATTTAAACAGAGGCAACTTAAGTCAATGATCATTCTGCAATGAAAATTTCAGGTCATTATCTGCTATAGAAATAGTTTTATGACGAATTTATTTTTTTAGGGCAATTAAGTAAAATGAATTTTCGACAAGGTACTTTTCATATGGTCTTAAATGTGATTTTTTTTTTATCTATGAATAAATGCTTGTACGCTTTTCTAATTCTAAACAGTGTTACTACATAATTGAGCCCGTCTATCACTATTTTTGTTATTAAGCTAGCACGTTCATAGCCCTTTTAACATGTGGTGCGCAAGATTTGCCCCGTATGCAACTGCGCGAGTATTCGCCCCTCCCGACCCTATATATCAGTAGGAGAGAACCGGGAGCATTCGGACATTTTTGGGGAAAAATGAAAAATTCGTAAACTAATTTGAATTTAATTATTTAAAGATTTCAGTATGTAAATAAATCATTTTACTTCAATTTTATCAAGACTGTTTTACAGTTTAAACCTTGATTCGAAAGTTATAAGACAAAATGTAAGAGAGATTCAAGTGTCCGAATGCTCCTTTCTAGAGGGAGACTTCGGACAAGCGGTGAGGATTATTCGGACACCATAAAAATGGTTAAAACATTGGAAATTTGGGTAATTAAACGTTAGGATTGAATTCGGATCTACTTATTTAAATGAAATAAACCATAATGACTTGTTATTCACAGTAATAATTCATTGTATTGAAATTTTATCATAATAATATTTTTGTAATGATTAAACATTTTCTCCAACAAAATAAAGATAGCCCATGAGTAATCATTGTGAAATTATCCTTATATTTAATAGCAATATATCAAAAGCAAATTGTATAATTATTGCCTTTTACTTTGGGTAGCTATAACTATTTCCTTTTTCTTGGAATTCACCAAAATTAGTAAATTACATCTTAAATATTTCATCGAATGTTAAAAGTATAGTCCATAAGTGTAGATCTTGCTACACCTCCAATTTCAGCAACTTTTCTGACAAATAAACCTTTTTGGAATTCATGAAATGTTTTTTGAATATTTTCTTTATTACGGCCTCTATCAGTTTTCCTTTTATAATGAAAAGGCATGAATACGATCGTCAAACTTTCAAATAAAGACCCTAATATTAAAATTGCAACTAATCTTATGAACGAATGCTATGTCAAGTAAAATAATTAACTTCAAGTTCAGAATGTCCTTTTTCATAAGAATTACTTCAATAAATTGTAATGGTGGACTGAATCGGATGAAAAGGGAAGGTTCGGACAGGGTACGGTCAAGAGCCCCCCCCCCCCCCCCCCGGTCAAGAGCCACCCCGGTCATGAGCCCCTAGTCACGAGCCCCCCTCCTCCCCCCGGTCATAAGGCCCCCCCGCCCTTCCCTGTTTTTTTAATCGTTATTTACCTAGTTAAACAAATGAAGAACTACTTAGATAGAAATAACTGAGAGTTGCTAATGTAGTTTGTTGTATCCGCTAGTTTGTTGTACTGCACACTTCATGATTGTTTAATGACCTGGCAGAGGGGTTCGGGGGGAGGGGCAACCCCCCCTCCCCTCCGATATACATATATTTTATGCTCAATCAGTAATGAACTACAAAAGTGTCAATAACGATTAAGGGGGGGGGGGCTCATGACCGGGGGGGGGGGGGGGGCTAATTTCATTTGTATTATTTTTTTAACACACCAAACATAACATGAAATATTTATAAAATTCATACCTTTGATATTGAGAATCAGTTTCGTATTCATATAGTGCACGCACGATCTAATTGAATCACGAAAAATTGCATCAATATTGAAGAAAACAGTAAATTACCCCTCTTGCGTGAAATACTACATCTCCGCATTGGATCATTCAAATAGCTGACGGTTAACACGTCGTACACATTCAGTAGCAATAAGCGGTAGTTCCAACAATTATAAACATGTTTAAACGAGCTGTCCGAACCATCCCTCTGTCCGAATGCTCCCGGTTCTCCCCTATGTGTATGTATTAATTGTACTGTAAAATCATTGGATTGCAAATGTGTTATTTCTTTTAGCTACGTCATTCACGTTTACTTTTTTATTATGAAAATAAATTGTTTCTGATTTGAGTGATTTCCCATAGTTAATTTGCAATTGAATGATGTTGAAATAGTTGAGTTTATATAAATTCCGTCGTTTATATTTATCTGCATTTTTCTGTCTTCGGCAGTTTTGTTTGATATTCAAACGGCAAGGTAGATTGCTAAGTACCAATCCATTAATTGACCAACTACCTACTAGAGTTCTTAGTATAATTTTTGTTTATTTATTATGGCATGCATGAAATTATTAATAAAAAATTTAAAGTATATACGGAATCTACCAGACTACCAACCAGTCTGCAAAGCATGCAGAATGCCACAATCAGTCTCCAGATATTTAATTTTTGGGGCAATTTATCTCTAAAGAATTTCAAATTTCTCTCCAAAATGACCAAAAATCTGAAAATTCTCTCCACTAATTTAATGTAAGCATAGGAATTAATTAGGAAATTATCACCGGATAATTAAAGACTCTCTGCGGGAGTTTTTGATAGAATTTTAGAAATTTTTAATTTTAGATCTCTGCGGGAGATCTTGAATTAATTCCTATGTTGCCATTAATTTAGCTGCGGGAGATATTAAATTAATTCCTATGTTACCATTAATTTTATAATTTAGATGCGGGAGATTCTGAATCTGCTACAGTGCTACTGAGAGTCAGACTGTCAGAGAGTAATAGTCTCTCAAATTAAAATCTCTGTGGGAGAAGAGACGCATTCCGCAGACTGAGACTGGGTAGTGGATACCACAAGATGATAACACACATCAGAAAAAATATCTATTTAATACAAATGTTTTTCAATTACCTAAGTGAAATATGTAAAGCACCTCATGTTATATACTACATTCCAGTCTGTATTTGATGCACAAGATTCCACTGACTTTTTG
>CANNZV010000969.1:0-22861 GCA_947561585.1 Caprella mutica
TTGCTTAAGTAAACGTGGCTGGTGTATTACTCTCTCACTTCATTGTCCTACCCACTTTATCAGTATATAACAGTGGCGACAAGACGTGGATAATTTACAGTGCCTTTCTTCATACGTATGGATAATTTTTCTACTCAAGTGTCTAGTGTTGATTCTTCAGAATAAGTGATATTCTTTAAATTTAATGCTACAAAAATATTACGCACTTAGCTACCAAACCTAGTGAAGTGTTAATAGAGAGAGAGTGAATAATTGGACTCATCCGTTTCTTGGCAGCCGTACCTACTGTCCCATTTCAATTTCTGACAATCCATATATTTACGTCATGGCTGAATTATTTTCATGTCCAGAATTCAAGCCAGACTTGGAGACAGTGTCTGAATTCATTGAACGATTCGAAGTTCAGATGTCCATTCATCTACATAAAGTTCTCAACGACGATCTCAAGAAAGCTGGTATTCTATTACGTGCTATTCCTGTATCCATGATTACAGATCTACAAAGAAGATTAGCTCCAAACAAACTGCACGCGGCAAATTATGATGATATTAAAAGCAACTTGCTAGACAGTTACTCTACAAAAAAATCTGCAATAGGAGCATCTGTTCAATTCCTTTCGTGCAAACAAAGACAAGGTGAATCAATTGACGATTTCTGCAAACAGCTAAAATTCCTTGCAACACAATGTGGTTTTGATCAAACCATAACCTAGGACAGACTTCTAAGAGATTTGTTCGTAGCAGGTTTGGCCTCAGGTCCCATTCTTTCTTCGGTAATGCAGTCAGCAGATTCGTTAACTTTCACTGAAGCAGTTAATAAGGCAAAACTCGTTCATCAAATTCGTCAAGATACAACTGCTATTATTCAACAACCGGCTATTAATGTCCATGCTACGGAGTCTGAGCAGAATATAGATGTCAACAAAATTTCTTCTACATAAATTCATGACAACTACGTATGTGTACGGTGTGGGGCAAAAGCACAACATTTCGTTGATAAATGTTTTGCTCTGAAACTTCGTTGCAACAAGTGTCAAAAAATAGGACATATTGCTGCTGTTTGCCGTTCTTCAAAAGTTACTCCAAATACGTTGCATACGGTCCAAGATATTGATGACGTATCTGCATTGCATCATATTTCTTCTAGCCTGAGTGTAACTAAAGCGAGTTCCCGCCAAACAGTAGCTCCGCCTACTGCTGCAGTGCCGGATCCAATCACCGGACAGAGAAACAGACGCTCTCGCTCTGCCGTGATGCCAGAACCAATGAGAGGACAGGGAGACAAATGCTCTCCAATCACAAACAACTACTGACTGCTGTTGTCAGGCCACAAAGAGTGGACTGCTGTCGTCTACTCACAAGAGATCTTCAGACGTTGAAAATAGTGAAATTATAAATACTCAATTTTCTGATAATGATATTCTATGCTCCCAAAACATTTCTGTTGACTTAGATCAGTTTTTATTCTAAATACCGTTGTCATACCTGTCACTCAGCAGAAACCTTACATTGTCAATTGTAAATCAAATAACAAAATAATTCCATTTGAAATTGATAGTGGTGCTGCAGTAAGTGTTATTACTGAAACTGACGCAATAAAAGTTAATGCTAAAATAGACACAACGTACATTCGAGTGGCAGGTTATGACGGCGGTAAAATTCCAGTTGTGGGAGAGGCAGAATTATCAGTACGATTTAATGACATAAGTAGGGTACATACGTTTATTGTGGTAAAGGGATCTAAAAATAACTTATTAGGAAGAGATTTATTTTCTAAATTTAATATTGATATTGTGGTTAACCCTAAGACAGTTGCTCATATTTCCTCTTCAATATTGGATGAATTTTCAAACTATTTAAGTGATGAATTCCAGTCTTCAATTGCAGAGCCTGTTCATATAGACAGAGCTGGGCGCGCGAACCTTTTTTTAGGTTCCGAACCCGAATCTTCGTCGATTTTGGGTTCCGAACCTCCGTATAGCGAACCCAATTTGGAAAAGTTTGGTCCGAACATTTATTCCGAACCAAACATTTAGTCCGAACCTTTGTAAGCTAACCTCTGATTTTTAGGCTATTAGGGCAACCTATATAAAAAAACAGTTTTTCAACAAGATACTAACTATTTGTTAGAAACAAGTTACAACGAGAAGGTTTCACTCTATGTTAAAAAAACACATGTCTTATTTATAAACCTACGTTACTGTATTTTTACAAGTTGTTAGTTTTTGTACTAAACTAATGTGTACCAAATTTCAAGTAAAAATATTGAATATATAAGGAGAAATAAATACATAGGTATATAACAGATTGGCAACTGAATGAGCTGAACTGTTATTGGATGGAGTGTGAACCAATCATAGCTCGCGCATTTGTCACTACTACATTAAACGTGGACACATTCTTGCGTATTGGGTAACTAATCTGTATTTCTACGTTGCCACACGTTACTAAGGTACAATTAATTCCATAATTTACGCTGATTTACGTCGATACGTAAATATTTAACTTTTGAATTAAAAAATATAGTTGGTATTTATGTAGCGACAAAGTCAAGAAAGGGCAGTAAATTTAAAGAAATGACATGAAATATATAAAGTAATTTAAAAAAGATATGCCTACGTCAAATTCATTAGGGTTAATAAAATAAATTTATAATAATAATTATACTGTGACTTCATATGACTACATTATAGAGGAGTTGCACTGGTAGAACTGCTATTTCATGAAATACAACTAATTTAGAGAATTTACTAAATAGGAATAAGAGATTCATAGAAAACTTACGAATATTTGTGTAGACTAACCTAAATATGTCCACTATAGAGGTAAGTTCGCTATACAGGATTTTACTATTCAGCATGATTCACTATAAAGGAGTTCCACTGTACTAACTACTTAATAAGTTAGTAATATTGAGTATGAGCATTAAGTATCTTTAAAGTTCCCCCCCCCCCCCCGCAGTCTCCACTCCAATATGTAATTTAAGTTGTTATTCTGAATTTTCTTCTGACCTACGAATTTCATGCAAAGAAAAATTAAGACCAACTCTGTCGTCATAACAATGCAAGACAATGTATCCATATTGAAGTATCCAATTATCTAATTAAATAATTTTTAAGTTTTTACTATTATTTTTCAAATTTTCATTTATATTACAACATTTTTGATTAATCCGATCTAGAAAACCGATGATATAAAACTTTTTTGCATTTTGTTTGAATATGAAAGTACTATAGATACAATACGTTATACGGTATTCTAATACTCTATTTACTTAACTTTTTCTTCTATTCAATATATTAGAAAGGTCAAACAGTGAAGATTATTGTGAATATTTCTCTAAGTTATATTATAACTTATATACATGTAATATTATAATACCTATATATAAATTATAATCAATTCAATTTTAAAGCGAATAGCCGAATACCTGATCTTAAATTATCTGTTCAGCCAACCTACTTACCCGTCAAAAGTTTGCTCATTTGAGTCATTTCAATATATTCTCTTTTAAAAACCTTCATTTGATATTTACTCATACATTAGTACATGTGTAAAAGCAAAAGAAAAATTATCATTCAAAATAAAAGTAACAAGCTAAGACAAGAAACAAATATTTATAAGATGTTATTGTACGAAGCTTGGTGTGCGCAATTATTCTCGCACATATTTGATCTCGCTAAGCCGCTATAAGAGTTACAGTTAACTGATTATAGTGAAATATTCACCCTTATGTACTGAAAAACACTCTTGCATCTAATGCCTGGAAAGATCTCCGATATATTCCTAATATTATTATAGATTTGAATAAATGCTCATAATATGAGTATATTATCATTTATCACCTTCGTTTTTGTCTAATCGTATGTATTTATGCGAAAAATTAAACGATTGAAAAGACAGCTTTAAAATCGGTCTTGAATTTAAGTTATTATTATTTTTCCATGAGGACTGGTTAGCCAACGGCAAAGGTACTAGGATAGGGTGTTATGTAATGTTACCTAATATATACGTTTATAACCTTACATATAGTTCTATATATTTCAAGCAATTTTAATTGAGATTTGAGGGAACATAATCCGTTATTAAAGAATTAACTTGTTAAGATTATTATAAAACTTACCGCTATTCAAGAAAGTATGAATAACGTAATGGAAGAAGAGCGGGGAAAGACGCATGTTCTTCGCTTCAGTGTTAAGCAGAAACCTAGGTATTTAATAGTAGCCGAGAGGCATGGTACATGATCAGAACGTAAAATAATTAAATGAACAGGTCAGTTTTCCCCGGGTACGGAGGTTCGGACTTGCGAAAAAGACGTTCCGAACACTGAAGTCCGAACCGTTTTTGAAGAGGTTCCGAATCCGAATGTCCGAACCCATTTTCCAGTCCGAACCGGTTCGCGAATAAAGGTTCACGAACATTCTTGCGGAACGCCCAGCTCTGCATATAGATATTAACGAAAATGCAAAGCCAGTATTTTCGAAAGCTAGACAGATACCTATAAGACTAAGGGGTGCTGTTACGAATGAAATTCAAAGATTGGTGGATTCTGGTATTTTGTCTAAAGTTTATTCTTCAGATTGGGCTTCTCCAATCGTTGTTGAATACAAGAAGGATAGTAGTTTGAGAAGTTATGCAGATTTTTCAGCTACTGTTAACAAGTTTCTTACTCCAGTTAATTCTTCTTTAATTACAATTGACGAAGCTATCCTTTCCATAGTTAATGCAAAGATATTTTCTAAGTTAGATTTACTTGCAGCTTTCTTACAATTACCTATTCATGAAGATTCCAAGAAGTATTTAGTTATTAACACATCTGGTGGTATATATCAGTTCAACTACTTGCCTTTCGGCCTTAACTCTAGTCCAGGCATTTTCCAGGCCTTTATTTCTAAAGTTTTTTCAAATATTCCTGGAGTAATTTGCTATCAAGATGATATTCTTATTATGTCTCCGGACATTGACTCTCATACCAGTACTTTGAAGGAAGTTTTCAATAAATTAAGAGAAGCTGGTTTGAAGCTTAATGCAAAGAAATGTTCGTTTTTCACTAGTCAAGTTGAATATTTAGGTTACATTTTTGATCAATCTGGCGTACATCCTAGTTCAGATAAAGTAGAAGCAATTATGAATGCCCCTGTTCCTCAAGACTTAAAACAACTTCAGTCATTCATTGGTTTGTGCAATTT
This sequence comes from Caprella mutica, assembly GCA_947561585.1. Lineage (NCBI taxonomy): Eukaryota > Metazoa > Arthropoda > Malacostraca > Amphipoda > Caprellidae > Caprella > Caprella mutica. The sequence goes on from CANNZV010000969.1 coordinate 5,189, forward strand.
TTACAATAGGTTCATGAACAATTATGCTACAGTAATGGCTCCTTTCTATTCTTTGCTCAAGAAAGGCTCTAGTTTTTCATGGGTGGATATACATTAGCAGGCATTTCTAGATATTAAACAGTCTTTTCTTAAAGGGAACATTTTGCAACATTTTAATCCTAATTACGAAACCTGCATTGAAACTGACTCGTCTTCCTATGGGTTGGGTGCAGTGTTAATGCAGAGATGCTCGCCACATGATCCGTGACTGCCCATTCAGTTTGCTTCTCGTACTCTCAATTCTTCAGAGAAAAATTACAGTCAGTTAGAGAAAGAAGATTTGAGTGTGATCTTCGGTACGGATAAATTCTGTAAATTTCTTCTTGGCGGTAAATTTAAGATCTTTAATGATCATAAGCCTTTGCATTCATTGTTTTCTAAATTCAAACCTATTCCTACATCTTGTTCTGCTCGGGTATTACGATGGGCACTAAAGCTGAGACAGTATGAATATGAGTTTGTTTATTCAAGGGGAGTGGATAATGTTCAGAGCGACTGTCTTAGCCGTTTGCCGTTATCGCATTCAGTTCCTGAAACCGAACCATTTGAGCTGGTGTTCGCCATTAATTCAATGGCACAAAATTTAATTTCACATGAAACTGTTAAACGTCACTCTGAGCAAGATCCTGATTTCGTACTCCTTACTAGATATATTAAACATGGTTGTCCTCGACACATTGACAATCCCAGATTGTCTAAAATCAAATCCAGCATTCCTCACATGACCACTGTCAAGGGATGTATTTTGTTCCAAGACAGAGTTTTCATTCCATTTTCATTGAGAAAAGATGTACTTTCAAAATTCCACGAAAGCCATCCTGGAATTGTTGCCATGAAATGCTTAGCACGTGAACTGATTTGGTATGCAGGTCTAGACAAGGATATTGAAGACTTGGTTCGTCACTGCCCAGCTTGCCAAGCAGTTCGCCCTAAACCACTGCAAAATGCACACGTCACTTGGCCTACGCCCTCGAGACCATGGTCCAGAATTCACGTGGATCATTTTATCTACGAGAATTAAACCTGTCTTATCGTTGTAGATTCGTATTCAAAATACATAGAAGTCGAAATTGTGAAATCAGTCAGTGTCCAAGACACTTGATACTCTTAGGTTAATATTTAGTCGTAATGGATTACCTGATATTTTGTGTTCAGACAATGCAACATGTTTTACTGGGTTTTTGTCTCTCAAATTTCTATCTGATAATGGAAATAAACAAGTTACATCTCCTGCTTATATTCCTGCATCAAAAGGTCAAGCTCAGAGAAGGGTGAGAGTCATTAAAGAACTCCTTAATAAATTAGGTAAATCTGACTCATTAAAGTGTAGGTTATCCAAAGTGTTACTCTACTACAGGTCAACTCCTCATAATACTTCTAAGGTAGCACCATCCGTGTTACTAAATGGTAGAAAACTTATTTCTGCGGAAGATAAAATACATCCTAATTATTCTTGTGACCTGAACAATTATTGTGAGACTAAGCAAATAGTGCAGTATAACATAGGTGACCAAGTATTAGCGCTTAATGTCCAAAGAGGTCCTAAATGGTATCCTGCATTTGTTGTTGAGAGATTGGCTATTAATGTTTATAGTGTTTATGTAGAAGAACTAGATACAATTTGGAAAAGGCACAAAAATCAATTGGCCTTTGTGTCCCATTATAAAGAAACTGTTGATATCAATTCTCCTAACTCTAATGATAATGTTATGTCAGCATCGCTCCCTTCTGACTCTAGTGATGACATAAATAGTCCATCATCAAGAGGCTGCCGAACCAGACAACCTCCAGTCCAATTCGGTTTCAATTAATTTGGTAATCTAAAGGGAGGGATGTTATGTATGTTTAATATTAAGTACGTTTAATATCAAAGGAACAGTTGTTGTACCACACTGCCACCGGCACTTTGGCATGACTCTGGTACAAAATTCTGTGTATTACGTGCCTTGCTTAAGTAAACGTGTCTGGTATATTACTCTCTCACTTCATTGTCCTACCCACTTTATCAGTATATTACACTTTCCCTATACAAGGTGACCCACAACAAACTCTACCCAACTTTAAATTCGTACATTTTAACATATATTGAAGTTGCAGTTAAAACAAATTTATTACTAGGTTTTAAGAACATTCATATAACTATTCCTTTTATAAAATATTGACAATATGGAGAAATGTATTTGAGTACAAAAAGGAAGTCAAAATAATTTTTTTTAGCAACTACTTTTAAAAAATGGAAAAGTTTGTTTTAGAATTAATGGATTAAATATTTATGATTTAATAAATACTACTAAATTTATTTAAACTTTTTTAATGGGACTAAGAACAACCATTTATATAGCATTAAAACCAGACAATTAATTACCGTTTAATTTATAGTAACTGTTAATAAAAAATTTGGTCAATTTTAAATATTCAATTAACACAGGATTTTCAATAAACTAAAATTTTTGTAGTAAACCTTAGTCTGCTAAAAAGATCATTTTTTCGGCGAATGTGTCGTGCGGTGAATGTGTTTTCGGCGAATCGACCTAGAACCGAATATTGAAAGATAGCATGAATCAAACTATATCGTATTAATAAAAACTACATTTGGATTAAAGATTATTTGAACTATCAGGCCTTCGATGAAATAACTATATTTATAAAAACTACCGCGCTAAACTATAATGCTAGTCGTGCATTTCTCGTATTTTTTCACATGTGAGTAACTACAGGAACAGTTATTTAACAATTTTGTAATAGCGGTTTGCCCACATATTTCATCGTATATCAAATTCTAATGAAATATTAACTACATTGCGTAGCACAACACAAAAAAACTGTTTGGTATTATTTGAAATAATATAAATTGAATTTTCATGTACTAAATTATTACCCGTTCCATACTATCAGTTAGTAAGATCAAAAGTACCACCATTGAATTATTTCGTATCTAAGAGAGTATGAATAATTTGAAATTAATTTTTTGATGGGCAAGAACTAAGGTAAATACACAATAGCCAATATGACACAGTAGCTGATAGCTAGTAGGAAAAGATGCTCAATGTTCGACTATAGATGTTCAAACTTCATATCTATTATAGAGCATCTTTTTGTAATTAGCTATCGGCTGCTGTGTCACATCAGATGCTGCGTATTTACCTTAGTTCAACTTCAAATGTCAATAGTTAGTTCATTATGCAATGTCTATAAGATCTCCGATTAATATAAGGGCTGATTTGGTTAAATTGTCTTTTATTCAAATATTTTAATATTTGCTATAACTAAAAAAAAGATAAATAGTAGAATATATACTATGGGTATAGGTAAAGCCACACCTAGGCTACCGATGCATTACCAAATAGATTTCTACTAAATCCTAAAATTAGCTTACATATTCATTGCTTAATAACACATTCATTTGCATGAGCTGCGTAATAGTTAAACTTGTAAACTAGATCTAAAACCTTGCATTGAACAGCATATCCCTATAGCACCATCTTCCAAAACGGGAAGTAGTGTTGGCAATATTAATATTTTAACGTGGTAGAAAGGAGAAGAGGCTATTGATAAATACTTTAATTGATTGCTGGAGTTTAGAACCTAGAGAACGTATCTACAGTTCGATCTCAGTCTACCACCTCTCTTTTCAAGATAGCTTTTATGGAGTCTTCAATTTTGCATAGTAAAAGAAATTAAAATGAAACTATTTTGAAAAGTTATAGATAATTTCTTTCTGAAAACTTAACAAGTATAACTTTCTGCTTCCTTCATTTTGTCTTATTTTTACCATTTTTTGTCATTTATTAATTTTAAATGATAAACCTTTTTTTCCATGAACTAGATTTCTGTTGAATTTGATCAAATTGTAGCCCCTTATAACCTCGGTCCCTTCTGTACCATGAATTAAGTTCACTATTATAACCACCCTCACTATTTATAACTGAATAACTAAAGAAGATTTCAATCAATTACCTGAAATTTAGTTGGACGATTGGTCAATATCCAGGAAAGAGTTGATAATTTATTGGGAATGGTCAGATCAAGGTCATTCATTTATAACTCAAAAAGTTTTTCAACAAAATTGTTTGATATTTGGAGGGACAATTGGACCTTATCAAGGAATCAGTTCAATAGATATTGAGAGCGATCAGGTCAAAAGTCAAGGTCATTTATATCTCAAATAGCATTCAACCAAATTGTCCGATAATTGGTGACACGATTGGTCAATGACCAGGAACCATTTGATTAGATTTTGGGAGCGATCCGGTCAAATGTCAAGGTCATTTATAACTCAAATAGTATTTAACCAATTCCCTGAAATTTGATATTGACCATTTATTGGTCAATAACCAGGAACCATTTGATCAAACTTTGGGAGTGAACGGGAAAAGGTAAAGTTCATTTCTAACTCAAGGCAAATTATTGGATGGTCAAGGTTGTATGTGGCGGCGAAGATATGCTTACGTCATCTTGATGGTAATGGAATGATATTTAGTCACCCAAATAAATTATGGATAAACCATGGTCCTCGACAGTTGTTTCTTTCCCATTTTCTCGTTATTTTTCTGTTAATCTTTCATTTTATTACTTGGGTGCATAATAATGCACTCCTCATTGGAGAACATGCAGCAGCTGTCGAACCTTCATGAAACTTTCAATGGAGCTGATTAACAACACTAATTGCTGATCTTAATCAAATGGAAAATATCTAAAGCTATAGAACAATTTTTTTTCTGTATGTGGTATAGCATGAGGAATTACTAATTTTCTGATTTATTTAACGTAAGGCTTGCTTCGATGTATAGATAATTAAGGATATCTAAAGCCTAGATCACACCACCAGAACTTTGTTTGAGCGTTCTTTGAACGGAGAGAAAATAAACCAAATTTCGACAACGCTCGTTACCGCGTACACAAGGGAAAATTGATCATGGTAACCCGGGCGTTGACAGAGCGGTATTCTACGAGTGTGGGCGTTGGCTCGACGGGAGCAGCGGTATACTGCTTTTGATTACGGACTACGGAGCTAAGTGGATGAATTCTATCAGAAATTCTGATAGATTCTGATATAAATCGATAGTTGATGCTCATCATTTGAATGCGTGACACACCGGAGGAACTTTGCTAAAGTTCCTGAAGCGAGGACAAAACATTGTTAACGCTCACCAGAAATTTGCCCCTGTTCAGGCAACGCCGTAGGCGCTCGACCACAGCTTATGTTCACACCTACCGATCCGAAAGTTTTGAACTGCACAAAATATTAAGAGCGTTGAGAAGCAGTAGCCTTCCGCTCCGAAAAGTTTCCCATCGCAACAAAACCCAGACAAGTTTTGGTACCATTATAGAAGCAAATACGTGAATCTTGAATGCTGGACCACCGCTGCTTCGCCAGCATTGCCCGGGCGGTGATTAAATGTTACATAACTTTGATAAGGCAGTGAAAACTTTTGAATCACGGACACGAGTTTGCTAAAACGGCATCAGAAAAAGAAGCAGTGATTCATTGCTGTGATGAACTTTGGTTTGACGTTGGTCGTATGGAGGTCGCATAGATCCATACTGCCAAACCAACGCTCGCTGCCTCTTTATACCGTTGAGCCGACTCTAAAGCAACGACGGCTTCAGTGGTGCACCGCTAAGGCACCGCCCGTATTTTATATTTTGATACATAATTTCGACACACAAACTCGTAAAACAAATAACAACGCTCTGCCAAAGCTTGTGCAACGTTTAATGACCGCCCGGACAAAGCTGGCGAAGCACCGTTCAGGATTTCTGCATTGGCCTAGCGGAATAAACCGTCCATGAACTTGCGTCTAGCGGTGCTAAACTTTGGCTGAGCGGTGTTATAGAGGTAGTGTACTTTGTAGAAAGGAAAACTACCGCTTCTCAACGCTTGCAACATTTTGAAAAACTCAAACTTTTCGGAGCGGTGATGGAACATAACCGGTGACCGAGCGTATATGGCGTTGATTTAACGGGGGACCAACTTCTGAGAACGGTAACGAGCGGTGATGAATGTTTTTTACCGTTCAAGAACGCTCCAATAAAGTTTGTATTGGTTTAGATTTGCAATACTTTTGAATCAGTCAAGCAATTTCAGTTTCTAAGTTTATATATTATTCATTAGAAAATAAGTTTTTACCCTTCATCGATAATTAAATTTTTGAAGGTGATAAATGAATATTTTCCCACAGCGGCTCAATCCTGAATTGTCTGTTGTGAGTGTTAGAGAAAGAGGTGGCTTCTTTGGGCTCTGAACTGTTGCAATATGGATTATTTTTATTTTATTTACCATGCTTATCATTTTTTCAACACTAGTTGCAGTTTTAGAGAATTGCACTAGAGTCATGCTCTTCAACTAAGAAGTTTTAGATTTTTCTGGTATGTAGGATTAGTTTTCCATAACCTTTTCATTTTCATTTTCCGTCTGTGAATGCAGATACCGCTGCTTGTGTCTTTTTGCGCTGAACGAGGACGTCCACTAACGATCAGTCTTTCCGTCAGTGCATGCAGGTCACTGCAGGATAGACTACCGTGAAGTTAAAGATGGGGTAAAGACATTAGCCCCCCCCCCCCCCCCCGGACAAGAATCCCTCTTTTTTAATCTTTATATAATATGAATAAGTTTAGATTGCTTTGAATCTCTCAGAATAAATGGTACTGCACACTTCATGATTATTTCACGAACAGGAGGAGTGGGATCATGTCCTACACCCGTTCAGGCCATAGAAATAGCATCCTCCATTTATGATAATTAGTTAGGGTTAATGCGATTAGGGCTTGTTCCGTCGCATTCTACTCTAAAGAAATTCAGAGCGACAAAATCAAATTCTTTCAATGCTAAATCAGTGTTAGCAAGCGGCAAAGACTGACCGCTGACTTGATCGCTCACCATTCACGGTCAGTTTTCTCTTCAGAACACTTAAACCCCGCCTCAAAAATCAATCATCACTTGATCTCATCCGGCCAACTGACAGTCGGCCTGACAGACCTGAAATACCCCAATTCACGATCAGTTTTACGAAACCTCAAGGATTTCCTTGAGGCGAAACTGATCGTGAATGGCCTGTTTTACATTGAGAGATTTCGATAACGGGATATTTGGTCTTAGAATCCAAAACAGCAACTTGTAAGCAAAGAGCGAGAACATTGAAAAGGTTGTCTCTGCCAGTCGACCCTTTCCATACCTCATCCAACCATTGTCGTAGGAGCACATGTGCTGTTTCATGTTAAAAAGGAATTAATATTAACTTTTTCATCACGTAAACTTTGAAATAAACTACCTTATTAAGCATATTTGTGATTCTATTTGGATAAAATTTCAATTGACTCGAGCTACCTCTAAATATTATTCATCAGTACGAATTATTTAACAAATGTCCATCTAAAACAAATCTTGAGTTGCAATTTTTACCCAAATGAGCATTGTCATAGGGGTGGAATATACCTATGGTGGAATATACCTGGGGTGAAATATACTTGGGGTGGAATATACCTGGGGTGGAATATACCTAGGGTGGAATATACCTGGGGTGGAATATAACTGAGGTGGAATATACCTGGGGTGGAATATACCTGGGATGGAATAAACCTGGGGTGGAATATATCTGGGTAGGAATATATCTGGGGTGGAATTTACCGTGGTGGAATATACCTAGAACCGTGTGGTCTGTGATTTCCTAAGGTAGATTTCATGAACATTCTTAAGCGGCAAATAAATTTTTTTTGACTATATACTAGTGTAGTTTACTAAATTCATATTAACGTTGTGTAATGTTTATTATTTTGCTGCAGAGGTGAATGTCACGGTACCTGTGTGAATTGATATTTAACGATAAGTAGTGATTAGAGCGTGATAGAAGTGTTGGAGTAATCTAACAAAATTTTGTATAAGTTAAATATTTCTTTATGCTTTAATCTAATTTGACACCTTCAGGTAAATCTATTAGCTTATTTTCAAAAACCTATATTTCTTATTTTAATTTGAATCTTCAAAAGAAAATATTTAACTGTAATTGAGAAAATACAATGAAGCTAAAACTGCATCTCTTCGGTATTTTGCAGCGAGTAAGCTGCTGCCGTTGATTGCATCCCCTTGATTCGATAAGTCCTTTATTATTCTGCATTGCAATGTATGTTTTTATTTATTTTATTCCGCTTTGCAATTCTACTTTGTGTTATGATCACTTCTGGGGTTTGAGAATTGACACTAGACTTTCAAATTATAATGGAAGTATGTGTGAATTTATCCCTTCAGAACCAATTGTTTATTCTTAATTTCCATAATTCAGTAACTGATCTAATTAATGTCTATCAATTACACTAGAAATGAAAGCACTATGTGGTTGTTAGCACTACAAAATCTAGAGCCAATCTAACAGAGGACCTAGGACTAAGACAGTAAAGCATCAGTTTTAGGCTTATTTTCGAAATGGACTACAAACAGCTCATTATATACTTAGGCCTTAGCGTCAACGCGGGTAATTCCCCCGCACCTGGAATGTACCCTACGGGCATTACCCCGCACCCCCCCTTATCTCAAACTATTTGGAAATTTATATTTCTGTTTACGGCATTGGAATGAGCAGGTTTTCAACCCTCAGGATAAATAATATTATCCATGTTACGTTTCGGTAAGTCTTTTAAAATATTTTTTTAAATAGGACACTATAAAATTATGCACCAAACATTTGCATTCGTAAAATCAGATAATTTTGCAAGATTTGCTGCAGGGCAATATCACGCACTTTTACAGTACAATAAAATGTTCAATTTTCAGCATGATAAGATATAATAACCATAGATAATTGTGTAGCGTGTATATATACAGTGTGTAGTGTGTATACATAGTGTGTAGTGTGTATACATAGTGTGTAGTGTGTATACCCTTTTGATACTGTCAAATGCTGTAGCATATGAGTTCGCACTTTTATCTTTAGAGCGTTTGAAACCATTAACTCTTTCAGTTTTCTTCAGAATTTCAGTCTTGGTTCAGTTTCATTAGAGTGAGGTTGGAGAATAGTTTGTAGTCTTAAAAGATTGAATTGTTTAATTAAATTGTTTAGTATTGTCATTGTGACTGCTGTTTTATCTTCTGTGGGTAGTGAGAGTATAAATAATCGTAATTTGCATCTTTTGCACTCTTAACTCAAATAAAAGTTATAAAAAAATATACACTATAGATATACCTAGGGATTTGACAATGTGCATATTGCATATATGCAGTTCTCTGCATGTATTTCAAGAGCATATAATATGCACGTGTGCATATATGCTAACCGAGAAACAGAGCTGGGCGTTCCGTAAGAATGTTCGCGAACCTTTATTCGCGAACCGGTTCGGACTGGAAAATGGGTTCGGACATTCGGATTCGGAACCTCTTCAAAAACGGTTCGGACTTCAGTGTTCGGAACGTCTTTCTCGCAAGTCCGAACCTCCGTACCCGGGGAAAACTGACCTGTTCATTTAATTATTTTACGTTCTGAACATGTACCGTACCTCTCGGCTACTATTATATACCTAGGTTTCTGCTTAACACTGAAGCGAAGAACATGCGTCTTTCCCCGCTCTTTTTCCATTACGTTATTCATCCTTTCTTGAATAGCGGTAAGTTTTATAATAATCTTAACAAGTTAATTCTTTAATAACGGATTATGTTCCCTCAAATCTCAATTAAAATTGCTTGAAATATGTAGAACTATAGGTAAGGTTATAAACGTATATATTAGGTAACATTACATAACACCCTATCCTAGTACCTTAGCCGTTGGCTAACCAGTCCTCATGGAAAAATAATAATAACTTAAATTCAAGACCAATTTTAAAGCTGTCTTTTCAGTCGTTTAATTTTTCGCATAAATACATACGATTAGACAAAAACGAAGGTGATAAATGGTAATATACTCATATTATGAGCATTTATTCAAATCTATAATAATATTAGGAATATATCAGAGATCTTTCCAGGCATTAGATGCAAGAGTGTTTTTCAGTACATAAGGGTGAATATTTCACTATAATCAGTTAACTGTAACTCTTATACATAGCGGCTTAGCGAGAACAAATATGTGCGAGAATAATTGCGCACACCAAGCTTCGTACAATAACATCTTTTAAATATTTGTTTCTTGTCTTAGCTTGTTACTTTTATTTTGAATGATAATTTTTTCTTTTGCTTTTACTAATGTATGAGTAAATATCAAATGAAGGTTTTTAAAAGAGAATATATTGAAATGACTCAAATAAGCAAACTTTTGACGGGTAAGTAGGTTGGCTGAACAGATAATTTAAGATCATGTATTCGGCTATTCGCTTTAAAATTGAATTGATTATAATATATATATAGGTATTATAATATTATATGTATATAAGTTATAATATAAATAACTTTGAGAAATATTCACAATAATCTTCACTGTTTGACCTTTCTAATATATTGAATAGAAGAAAAAGTTAAGTAAATAGAGTATTGGAATTCCGTATAACGTATTGTATCTATAGTACTTTCATATTCAAACAAAATGCAAAAAAGGTTTTATATCATCAGTTTTCTAGATCGGATTAATCAAAAATGTTGTAATATAAATGAAAATTTGAAAACTAATAGTAAAAACTTATTTTCTATGAATCTCTCATTCTTATTTAGTAAATTCTCTAAATTAGTTGTATTTCATGAAATATCAGTTCTACCAGTGCAAATCCTCAATAACGTAGTCATATGAAGTCACAGTATAATTATTATTATAAATTTATTATATAAACCCTAATGAATTTGACGTATGTTTTATAGGCATATCTTTTATAAATTACTTTATATATTTCATGTCATTTCTTTAAATTTATTGGCCTTTCTTGACTTTGTTCCTACATAAATACCAACTATATTTTTAAATTCAAAAGTGAAATATTTTCGTATCAACGTAAATAAGCGTAAATTATGGAATTAATTGTACTTTAGTGACGTGTGGCAACGTAGAAATACAGATTGGTTACCCAATACGCAAGAATGTGTCCACGTTTTATGTAGTAGAGACAAATGTGCGAGCTGTGATTGGTTCACATTTCATCCAATAACAGTTCAGCTCACTCAGTTGCCAATCTCTTATATAGCTATGTATTTATTTCTCCATATATATTCAATATTTTTACTTGAAATTTGGTACACATTAGTTTAGTACAAAAACTAACAACTTGTAAAAATGCAGTAACTTAGGTTTATAAATAAGACATGTACGTGTTTTTTTAACATCGAGTGAAACCTTCTCGTTGTAACTTGTTTTTGACAAATAGTTAGTATCTTGTTGAAAAAACTGTTTTTTTATATAGGTTGCCCTAATAGCCTAAAAATCAGAGGTTAGCTTACAAATGTTCGGACTAAATGTTTGGTTCGGAACAAATGTTCGGACCAAACTTTTCCAAATTGGGTTCGCTATACGGAGGTTCGGAACCCAAAATCGACGAAGATTCGGGTTCGGATTCGGAACCTAAAAAAAGGTTCGCGCGCCCAGCTCTGCCGAGAAATATGCACTTCTTGGTCAATTTTTAACATGTAAATGTTAAACCTATGCCGTTTTCTTCTGGACCCCTGCATAGAAAACGATTTTAACTGTGGACCCAAGTAAATTTTATCAAACTAATTATTCGAATTTAAAAAGTTTGTAGGTATAATATTGAAACTACAAATGAATTAATAAAAATATGACACTTGGTATTTAGTAAATACTAGTAGTTATTGATAAATAAATGAATAGGTACAATTATTTAAATATCAAAACTTATAGCACGTAGGTATATATGTATATAATTTATTTAAGTAATTAAACCCGAAACGGTTTATATTTACAATTCAATAACTTATTGTCGCTGCTTATAGCTGGGGATCCCTTGAGTTTAAAGAGAACCGCTGGTCTAACAAGATGGATTAATTGATTTTCGAGTCATGACTAAAGTAATAAACGGATTGTGATATATGAATGTAGGATAGTTTAGAACTTTAGAAGACTATATTTGGCTGAAGGAAACATTTGCTCCTTTTGTTTCTTGTGATATAGAACAGGTGTTTTCCCAGTACAAAAATACATTAGCAGATAATAGAAGGAGATTCACTGTTGGAAACATGAAATTTTATATTCGATCCCTTATTTTACTTTATTTCTAATATTGGATCTTTCCCATTCGACAACCCCCACCAAATGTAATTCAATTTTTTTTAGATATGTATTTTTGTCCATAGAATCCCAAAAATCGAAACCGTTTTTTGTAGAAACTAATAATTTTTGAGATATGAGGGTTTAAAGTTATTTATTTCCTATGTATTACTGAAGGATTGAGAACTTTTTTTTACATAAAACAGTAATGTAATTTTTGTATCCGCTTTTTTTTTGTACTGCACATTTCATGATTAATTAATGACCTTGCAGATGGGCTCGGGGGGCGGCACGCCCCCCGAAATACATTTATTGAATATATTTCCAGTTTCCATGATATTTTCAATTTATTACTTTAATTCTGATATATGTGTAAAGGGGGCGTGCCGCCCCCCATACCCCCCTGCCAGGTCATTAGACAATCATGAAGTGTGAAGTACAACAAACTAGCGGGTACAAAAAACTATATTACGGCTATCTTTGACCAAAATTGGCCGAAAAAACGTGAAAACACGAGTTTTTTCAAAGTTCCCAATCCTTCAGTAATACATAGGAAATGAACAACTTTAAATCCTCACATCTCAAAAACTATTAGTTTCTACAAAAAACGGTTTCGATTTTCGGATTCTATAGACAAAAATACTTATAAAAAATAATTTGAATTAAATTTGGTGGGGATCGTCAAAAGGGAAAAATCCGTTATTTGGTTATAAAATCGGGGTCTGCCTGTACATACATGCCTCTTACTTGAATAATTAAATGGTATACCTGTATACCGCTGGTTGAAATTGTATTTATTAGGGTGGGAATTTAACTCTGTAATAATTCTTTATCATCAAACACAAATAATAGAAATAAATTATTAGGAATAGACTGGAAAACTGAGCACCAAAGATTACAATTAATAAAAGAAATACATCCAGTGAATATTAATAGAATATGTTTTATTTTTTCAATTGTAATACTACATAAATATATAATATAAACTGTTTATAATTTGTGATGCTGAAATATTAAACCATTTAAAAATGAGGAATCATAAAGTTTTGTAAATTAATGCTATATTATCAGTATGAAAATCAGTTCAAGTTTACCCTTAATGATAAGCCAGAAATAAATGAAACGAACACATGCTGTAACTTCCGAAATAAATTCAAAATTTACTGTTTTTGGCGAATTAAGCTAGTATGTATAATTGTATATGTATAGAGACAAAACATATAAAGTTATATATATATTCTGAATTCACTTTAAAACATGATATTCATTAGATTAGAAGATACTCCACATTGTTCGTATGTTTGTACGCACACTATCAGATCCTGAATGTCCCACGCGGTTTTAGGACTGAATTGTTTTTCCGACCACTCAGTCGGTCATTTCAGTTCATCCCTCGTGGAGAAAGGTCTTCATACAGCTCTAAGTGTTCACTGAGGATAAATACGTAGTTAAATACAAACAAGAACTTCTGATATCAAAATGGTGAGTGGTTAATTAGATAAGAACATTGGTAAAAATTTCTTCTAGGAATAACTACGATAAACAGAACTACGGTGAGGTCGTGCTTATTCTTCATCAAGTGATCCTGTTATACGAGAATGACTGTTTGATCTGTGTTCCACATGTACATAAATGTACTACAGCAAACCCTTGTAGTAGACCAGAGTTACCTTCCAGGCTGGCTTGGTCTAGGGCTCCGGTATAAAACTCACTTTTGTACTAGACTAACACAGTTTTCTATACGTACAGACTTCAAAAGGTGACTAATGATTTGATAGCTCTATTTGTTTATTGAAGGTCCTCTCCACTCTAAATTAACATTTCTCTGGAATTACTTTAAATTAATAGAACTGAACATATAACTAAGGTTATATGTTTAACTTATCACCGTTAACAGAAAATATATTGATTATGTATTTGCTTCATAAATGTATATACTTTTTCCACTATCCGACCATTCTAATAGATTAAATAGAAGAAAAAGTGTGAAAATCGAGTTTCTCTCGTATTTACCTTCAAAACTAATACTATGTTTTTTTTAAATTGCCAGTTACATAAATTTCAAAAATGTTGTGATATATGAAAAAGATTTGCTATGAAGTATCTGCATTTTTTAACAAATAATTTTGCTCGTAATTATCAGCTTTCCCGCTCTTTTTCTATTTTTTAATATCTATTTCTACCGAGAACTAAAAGAATGATCGGTACGTTGATCGAACGCATAGTATATATGTATGGGTACAAACATATGTACACCAGGACGGGAACCGACAGTTGAGCTCAAGACAATTGGGCTCCACGACAATACCTTATCAAGTATATCAATCGAATTAAAAAAATATAAAAAATTTTTAGAGAATATAAATCATATTTCAAAGAAAATATTGTCACTTCCCTAGTAATAACAAAGTAACACTTCTTTATTGTGTCTTCTGCCCAATTTTTTTCTGGTTTTAATTGTGTTGGGGTCCAATTGTCGTGGGGTACAATTGTCTTGGCCCCAATAGTCTTGGATCCAAATTATCGGCGGGCCCAATTATCCTGGGCCCAATTGTCGGTGCACCCACCAGGATACAGTAACATATCTAGTATGGTAATCAGCTGATCGGATCTATATATATTGACGTAACCACCTGATGACTGGAAATGGCAACTCTGACCACACTTTGAAACATGGGAAAACCTATTTAAACTTAGTCACTTCTAAATTTGATTTTTTTCTTATCAATTTCTAACTAGGCATTTGTTAAATTGTATTTCCATTATTTTTTTCCTTAATTGTTATTCATAAGAACAACAATTTAGCAGTTAACTAGCACTAGTTTAGGCTCATAGGTAGCAAATGTTCAAGACCCTATTTTTTATAAATAAGTTTTAAAGAAATATATGCTACCTAGGAGTCTAAACTAGTGCTAGATAATTGTTAAATTGTAGTTCCTATGAGTAACAATTAAGGAGTGAAATAATGGAAATACAATTTAACCAATGCCTAGTTACTAATTGCTAAGAAAAAAAATCAAATTTAGAAGTGACTAAGTTTAAGTAGGTTTTCCCATGTTTCAAAGTGTGGTTAGATCGCCATTTTCAGTCACCTGGTGGTCACGTCAATCTAGTTTCTATCAGCAGTTTACCATACCCTGTATGTTACTGTATCCAGGTTTGAATAACAAAATACATATCCATTACTATTTTAATATATTGGCAGTTATTTGATTTTATTTAGAGTGTTGTCGTGATGACGTCACGTACAATAAACGTATCGATTGTCTCTATATCTATTCTATATACTGTTCAATTGGTTCAGCTCGCCTGTCAGACTTTTGGACTTTTTCTTTTCATGAAATTCGAAGGGAAGAAGAAAAAATCACACGACTAACTCAAATTACATATTAATAAATATATAAACCCAATTTTGTCTAATTACTCTAAAACACGGTTTGCCTAGTACGAGGGTTTTCTGTACACTGTACAGGCAGGCCCCGCTTTTTTAAAAGCTCTAATAATATCAAGACATGTCTTGATATGTTATTACAGTTCGTAAACATAGAGAACGGAGACAAATTTTGTGCTGAACAACGGTTCGTTGTTCCCACGTCTTGAACAACGGGATGTCCCACGTCTGGCCGACGCATGTTATCCCTTGTGTAATGTATATCCCACGTGTGTTCCATGCGGGATGTCAATCCTCTTTCCCACGTGAAGTGTACCACTTCATTGTGCAATTGGTTAAAATGTTTAGTTTGCGAGAAGGTTCTCATGTTGACACATAGTCTCCATGTTTGAGAGTGTGGCAGATAAGGCCAAAAATATGGTGTGAACTGTAAATTATTGACTCATTTATTTCAATATAATCATAATTGTTGTTAATTAATCCTTCCTATTCCACAGGCCAGTCTGATGGATCTTCTGCCAAACGAAGTGATTCTCCTGATCTTCAGTTACTTGGATAAACTCGAAGACAGAGCTGTTTTAGCTCGAGTTTCGAGACGCTTCAATAGTCTCAGTAAGGTCAAATCATGGAGGAAAAACATCAACATCACGGTAAGGCTCATTATTCAAAAGAAAAGAATGGATTCACCAATTCCTGTTAGTGATTTGGTGTGAAAAACATCACTTTTCCTATTATTTGATTATCTTCCTTCTGCAGCCTTTTTGTAATATTTTGAATTATATCAATTTTATTTTCTACTTTAAAGTTAATTTTCATTTAAAGTGGAAGAATACGTGTAAATACCAATCAAATCTTAATATGACAGTTTTTCCTGATGTCTTATCTTTCATCTATAACTCTATATGCACTCAATATTCCACAAGTTTAATTTTAATAAGTTTTATAAACAGATAAATTATTAACTAGATATGGTCACATATACAGTAGAACTCCTATGTAATGAACTCCTGTATAGTAAACCATCCTGTTTAGTTGAACCATGTATAACGAACTAACTTCTATTTAATGAATATATTTAGTTTAGTCCTCCACAAATTTCCTCGAGTTTTCTATGAATGTGAATATAGTAAATTTGTTGGGTACACCGAAAACTGCCAGGCGGAAATTCAATAGGTTGAAAACTGCCGAAGCAGAAAACTGCCAGGCGAAAAACTGCCAGTCGCTTACTGGTAAATTAATGACTTTTATAGTCACTAATAACATTTTGATCTATAAAAAAACGGCGTTCGTCTTTCGTTGAAGGGTTAAGGGGACATTAATTTTACTTAGAATACGAAACAAAAATCGAAGTTAAATGTAGACAAATTTATTACAAAAAAATAATACAATAGTATATAAATATTAGAGAAATAAATTTAATTCGATATAGAAATTAAAAACTAAAACCTTTCTTAGAAAATACTAAGAGAAGAAACAAATAAATAATTGAAATTTGAATTAGAGACAGAAATATTTTCTCGGTTTACAAAAGGCATCTTTACATTATCAGTTCATAACGGGTTTAGTGTCTATTTTTCTTTTTATAATTTGATATTGAAAATGGAACATGCCTTCAAGTTCAATATTCGCTTGTAATGATTATAGAACAACTTCGATTGATGTTTGTGAAATATTTAGAATTTGCAACCAACATTTATCATTATTTAACTGCTATTACCTACCTAATTCTCTAACAATTTCACTTGATCGAATGGATTGCATATTGATTATTAATACTTTTTACATATAAATGAAAATTGTAAAAATTAAAGTATGTATCATAAATCTTGACATGACTTAAAAAATAAGTTAAGTTAGGGTTACTGCGTGTTTAATAAATTGGCTCCATTGAAATATTATTTTCCTTTAAATCTTAGGTAATCTAATATCTATATAGTTATTACTGTATAAAGAAATATCCCCTTTACCCCTAAACGAAGGACTGCCGCTTTTTTATAAATTTTAATGTGTCTATAACAAAATATTATTTCAAAATGTAAAAAATACATAAATTGCCGGTACGTGACTGGCAGTTTTATACCTGGTAGTTTTCCGCCTGACAGTTTTCCT